>VURO01050376.1:696-18004 GCA_015108175.1 Pelvicachromis taeniatus | reverse complement strand
CAGCATTCCAACTCTTTAGCCAACTTAATAGTGTTGGGGTTTTTCTCTGGATCTAGATATCCTACTAACCAATTAACCTTAGGACTGTATATTTGTGGATGAATCAAGACCCATAAGCGAGTTTCATTTTAAGTGACTACATGGAAGAGAAAGGACAGGAGCGAGGAGACCCAAAGGTCTTCACCTCTTGACCCTCTCTCTCCTCTACTGTGTTCTGCCCGACACCTTCCTGACTCCTCCCATGCAGTCATCCTTTTATTGACACACAAGAATTGGCAACACCTCCAATGCAAACCACTCCCACATGGTCGTAGCCATGGTGTTAACCTGGTGTGTGTCGTGCGTGTCTGTGGGCGTGCATGTGTGTGTGTGTGTCAGTATGCATGTGTGACTGTGTGTGGAAGACCTCAAATGATCATGTCATAAAACTCCCCTGCAACACAGATGTCAGGAAGCTAACATTTGTCTTATCTTACATGAAACAACAGTCTCCAAAGTTTACAACCTTCCTTCAGGCATTTGGTGTGGCAAAGGAATGTCTTTGTTCTTACAATTAAACTAAGGTCTATACAGTTCCACATATACAGCAACAATCACAATAATGACAACATTCAACCATTTACTCTAACAAATAACTTTAGCTAAAGTGAATAGTTAGTCTAATTCATTAGTGCAACATTACTGGATCAACTCTTCAGTACTGAATCACTTCAGAAATATAAGAACCTCTCCTGGTTTTAATGGCACTTTGGATTTCCTTACTTTCTGTTGCACATCCAATCCCAAATAGATGCTGAAAAGCTGACACAGTAACATGGAAGAGAGAAAGAAGAAAGAGAAATCTTAATGATTTCAATGGCTATGAATCTAATGCCTAACAATGAAAAATGTAAAATAATAATAATAAAGATAAAAGATGAAGTAACACGAGTCTTCTTTAGTTTTTTCTTTATTCCAGATGATCATCCAGATGTCTGGCTGGCTGTTCATGCTTCTGACTGTTACAAGCTCAACCACCTTAAGGTCACAGCTGCCAAAGGGAAAGAAGCTTACCATACCACTGCATAACTAGACAATCATCACTCCTCCACTGCTGTGAAAAAGCATTTGCTCCCATCTTCATTGTTTTTTTTTTTTATATTTGTCACACTTATATTTCAGATCGTAAAACAAATTTGAATGTTTGACAAAAATAAGGTCATGCCGAAGCACCTTAGTTCAATTTAAGTCCAGACTTTGATTAGGCCAGCTTTGCTCTTTTAGTCATTTGTGTGTTGGGGCCATTCAGAAGTGGGTTTCCTGCTGTGTTTCAGATCACTGTCATGCTGTGTAGCACACATGCCTGTCAGGATTTTCTGGTAGAGAGCAGAATCAGTCTGTAGCCATCAGTTACAGCAAGTTGTCCATGTCCTGAAGCACCAAAGCACCTCCAGGCCATCGCACTACTACCATGTATGACTGCTGGTGTGATGTTTTTCTATGAAATGATGGGTTTGTTTTACATCAGCAGTGGATTTTCACTTTCAAACATTCCCATGGATGCTGTTTTTCTCTCTTTCTTGTTGTTGAATCATGAACAATGAGCTTAACTGAAACAAGTAAAGCCTGCGGTTCTTTAGATGTTGAGCTGGGGTTTTTCTTGGCTTCTTGTATGAGTTGTCAATAATAATTAACCTGAAAATATAAGTGCGACGAATATCCAAAACAGAAAACAGTAAATACTGTTTCACTTGCACTGTAGGCTCCAACCCAACATCCATGTCTTTGGAACATGGATGGAAAAGTCACACTCTGTTGCTCATTAGAAAACATACAAGTATAAGGCAGTTTTCACTTTTCAGACCCAAAGCTAAATACATTTTTTAAGTACATTGTTTCCTCCAGATCTGGTTCTTTATCCCCTGACCACCAGCTCCTCTCACCAACTGTTTTCTTACCTGTGCCACTCACCTGATCTCAAACCTGCCTGGACACATGGCCAATAAATCAATGTGCCTATCTGCTTTTGATAATAAGATCTCATTATCAAAAGCAGATAGGCACGTTGATTTATTTTAGAAGATGCAAGTCCTTGTGCCATATGAAAAGGCTGTTCTCCAATTGTTATTTTTAGCCAGTGGGAGGGAAAAACTCCTTCTAACAGGAACAAAACCTGGGGTGGAGCGGCCATCTGAACCACATGGATGCAGGAATTACAGCCAAGGATGCGTTGACTAACAGGTGCCTCAGCACAAACAGCTGTGGCTGATCGTAAGGCCAGATCTCTGCTAACACATCATATGAATACTAAAAGTGATTATTATAATCCTTGATCACAGTTAGCAGTCAGAATAATAACTGGTTTGTACCCTCGGCCCTTTTATTTTGGTAATAAAATTGTGTTTCATTTTCTTTAAAATTGTCTTCTAGTTATTTTTAACTGGTTCCAAAGGCACAAATGATTGCTTCACTTGCTCACTGTTGCCACAGCCATTGTCTCTCTCATATTTAAATGTTCTTTCTAAATAAAATGAATGTGCATGCACGCTTAAAATTACAAGTTTCAGTACAGATTTTGCTGTCAACCTGTTTCTTGCCTCAAAGCTGTGATGTGGTAATGATGTTGTGGTAAAAACTGCATCTGAATGATGCTTTTTCCCCCCCTTTTCTTTATGAATCATTTGGCAGTTTGTGTGTCTGAGCAAAGCTAAGGTAAAAAACATGCATGACTAAAGTCAGAAATGTGTATAGCTAAAATGAAAGAGAAAGTAGTTCATAACATGTGTCAATATCTGTGCAGATGATCTGGGGAAGAGAAACAAGTGCACAGTGCAACAAATAGCAATGGAATCGTCTAAACCACAGGAAGACTGGTTTGTACCTGTAACCACACACATCAAAGGCCTAACAGATGATAGCAATGTTGCTGCATGAAGCTGCTTAACTCTCTCTGTAACAGTCAACCAGTGTGTTTAACTTAATGTATACACCTGACTGGTCTTCACATTGAAATCTGCTCTGTTGAAACAAGAGGCACATTACCAAACACTCGCACACCTGCTTAGAGGCTAACATGAAAAATATCCTAGGTGAGTTTACTAAACTGTGAAGAATAACTATTAACGATTATTGTGTCTGTTGATTCAAACATATAGACAGTTGTGTCAATAAGTATTAGACTGATTCTGGCAAATTACTGGTGTGCTTTGCAGTATATAACTGGATGTCAGTTTAAACCTCTATGCAAATGATCCACTCACACATTTAGGAAACACAAAAAATCACAAGACCACACAAGAGAAAGACCTGAGGTCTGTTTCATGCATCAAAAAGAATAATGCATTTTATATTTTGTAATATGTTTGAATATATGCAAAGGTGGAGGCTTGTAGGTGGAGGCAAAGTTTAGACTTTTTTTGAACACCAGCAGCTGATCCAACTCATCGGCTGTTGTGCTTTTTCTTAGTGATGTTCTTATTTTTACATTTTACACGACTTTACACAACTTTAACAGCAAGTTGTAAGTCAGAAGTAATAGTTTGATGTGAGTTTTGAGCAGTGGCAAAGTGAAAGTCTAACAGGAAGAGGCAGTCCTGTGTGGTCTGAACACAAATGAAGTGAAGAGAATGAGGCCTGTACGAGCAAAAGCCAAACCTAAGAGGAAGCAGTAAACCAGCTGAAAAAAAACATGTTCTCAAGAACAGTAACAAACAGCTTTATTTGACTTAATCCACTGCCAAACCTCAGACCCACAATGTGGACTGTGCTGCTATTTAAAAAAGATTTCTCTGTGTGCTATAGCTAGCTATGACCAGCTGGTTAATGGAACAATCCGAAGCAAATCTGAGGCAGTGTTTGACATAAATGAGATCACATTGTTTATTATTCATCAAACCGTCCCCTCTCTAAAGCCTAAAGACAGTTTTTCAACTTTAAAAACTTTTAAAATTCAAATCATTCAACTTTCATTAATATTTTATTACATTTTTGCTGTTGAAACGGCAGTGTTAAAGTGAAAAGATTCCATAATTGTGTCACCAAGAATGAATACTTGCAGCTCACTCGCAATCAATGCCAATATAATATTCACATGCTGCTGTTGTTGCAATTGTAATAATTATAAGTTTTGGAATTGGGGAACTTGAATTAGACAAAATTACATTGTCATCTACCAATCACGTGTGATAATAAATCTTTGGCTGCCTATACAATCAAATACAGACTGTCCTGAGGGCCAGACATCCTCTAGTGGACCCTGTGATCACTGCCTGACAGAAGTAGTTTGAACAATTCATGGCTGGGGTGAGTGGAGTCTTTGATGATCCGTTCCGCTTTCGTCAGGCACCGCTTCTTGTAGATGTCCTGGAGGGAGGTTAGCTCACCTCCAATTATCCTTTCAGAACACTGCACCACTCTTTAGACTAAAGCTCTGGAGACCAAGCCAAATGTTGTGTACACTGCCACCAGTTCAGGAATCAGATGACCTGCAACTCAGATTACAACTGTGCCTTTACTCTGCTCTTTGTCAGAAAACTGTTGTGGTAGTTGTTACCCTGGCTTATAATGTTTGAAGAAAGAACAATAAGGGGCTGATGTCTCCTTAGGGTGAAATGTGCTAATACAATAGTCACAGCTGCATAATCTGCAGCTGTGGATATACACAGAATTTTAAAAAGATCAAATGAATGACAAGCTTGCTGTTGCATTTTGACAGTTCTAACACTCAGCACTGTCTGCATTAGTCAGATGTATACGTGCCTACACTTCTAACAGGTTTACAGTAACTAGATTCAAAGATTCAAAGTGTAAAAGCATCCATAAAACTTGTGAACTTGTGAACTGCTTAAAGCACCGTGAAACGTTCACAACTTCATCTGAAACCACTCACTCTGGTCCACACTGTCAATGTTTCAGCAGTGACAGACCACAGCAAAGCTACAGCAAGTGCAGCTGCAGTCCATCTCTCCTGTGACATGCACAGTACATTAAATTATTCTAAAAATATATATGAGATTATTGTTATAGGAATTTCTTTGGTTCAGTCTAATTGCATCCACAAGGCTTTCCTACAACTCTACACTCACACATGAAATCCATTTTTATGTGCTCTTTCTTAGAAGATTAAAATACCTTGTTAACGCAACAACTTGTGCTTGAGACGTTTTATCCATCCATCCATCCATCTTCTTCCGCTTATCCGGGGCCAGGTCACGGGGGCAGCAGCCCAAGCAGAGAAGCCCAGACCTCCCTCTCTTCAGCCACCTCCTCCAGCTCTTGCGGGGGAACACCAAGGCGTTCCCAGGCCAGCCAAGAGATATAATCTCTATAGCGTGTCCTGGGCCTGCCCCAGGACACGCTGCTCTTGCTCACAGTTTATCCCCATTGTAATTATAGTTTGGTTTTTGCTCACAGTCCTTAGTTTATAATATAGGTTTATATCATAGGTTTCATCGTCAGGCACCTTGTGTGTAGTTAAGTCATTTTGTTTACACGTTTAAAGTGTGGTTTCCATTCATTCTCCGTGCTTCCTTGTGCTGTTTCCGCCGCTTGTATCCGCAATCTCGTTCTTTCGGTCACTACCCACAGCTCGTGACCATAGGTGAGGGTAGGGATGTAGATCGACCGGTAAATTGAGAGCTTCGCTTTTACACTCAGCTCTCTCTTCACCACAACAGACCGATGCAGCGTCCGCATTACTGCAGCCGCAGCACCGATCCGTCTGTCGATCTCCCGCTCCCTTCTCCCATCACTCGTGAAAAAGACCCCGAGATACGTAAACTCCTCCACTTGGGGCAAAAACTCGTCCTTGACCCGGAGTGGGCACTCCACCCTTTTCCAGTGGAGGACCATGCCCTCGGTGCTGATTCTCATTCCCACCGCTTCACACTCAGCTGCGAACCGTTCCAAGGCAAGCTGGAGGCCATCACTCGATGAAGCCAATAGAACCACATCATCTGCAAAAAGCAGAGATGAGATTCTGAGACCACCCAAGCAAAAGCCTTCCGCCACTTGGCTACGCCTGACAAAGGGCAGCCCTGGCGGAGCCCATCACCCACCTGGAATGAATCCGACTTATTGCCGGCTATGTGGACCAAGCTCTTGCAACGGTTGTACAAGGATCGAATGGCCCGTTTATATATTATATTGTTATTATGCATATTTCTGTTTTGTTTTTCCACTGGGTTCTGAAATTTTACTTTATTTTCTCTTTCTATGTTTATCACTGTCATTCATAAAAAACAAGATAAATTATTTGTGTATGTGCAAACTTACTAGGTGATCAAGCTCATTGTGACAGGACAGGAGTGAGACACAAAGGAAGAAAGGCATAGTGATGGAGTCGGTGTCACCTCAGCAGTGAACTCCACAGGTTCATTATCAAGACAGATGGGCTTGTTGGAAGAGAGAGAGGAGGTGGTACTTTCAAAGTACAATTACATACCAGGAAAACATGGCTATAGATAGCCCTCTGTATTGATGTACTGTAGTACTCAAATCAACTTTACTCACTCTTGGTAATGCTTACTTTTCAACCTCAAATTTCGACAACTGATAAAAACACTTCAACGTAGCAGGGTCTCTCAGCCAATTGTCAGGGGAATGTCACGTAAACCTGTTTCCTCATCAGCTTAAAATAAATTAATCGATCAGTTAAAGAAAAACGTTAAAGGGACATTGAAGGATATTAAAAGATGGTGTTCTTTGGGCGTAATGTAGCTGTATGTCGCAGTTGAAATGGGTGACCAAAAAAGACAAAAGCAGAAGTATGATGGCCCACATGCACTTATCATGCTGCAGACATGACACCTCTCTCTGACAAGTTAGAGGTTTGCAGTGTTTACATGTCATGTTTAGTTTAGGCTCAGCGCTCTTGGAGGAAAAAGAAAAAAGAAATAAAAAGCTAAACTATAAGGAAAACTTAAAAAAAACAAAACATGAACGCAATTAAGTCGAATTGCAGCAAGCGATGAAAATGCGCCTTCTGTTATGTCATTAACAGAAGGCCTTGTCTAGCCTTGCCCCTTCACAAGTTTTCATATATTAAAAAAAAGACACATCTGCACAGCATTTGCAATCTAACAAGACAACTACAGAGCTCAAGAAAGAGGAAATTGAATGTTAAGAGGAGAGAATTTTAACTGTGACAGAGACTGTACAATGAAATGTTTGAAGAATGTAGTTACAATACCCGACATTCTTAGGATAGTACACATGTAGCCAATTTCATGGCACCAAACTGTATATTTCAATTCAATCTTACTTGTATAGCAGCAAATCACAGTAACCTCATTGTGCTTTATACTGCATGATAAAGTATGTTTTTGCTTTTATTTATTTATTTTTGAATGTAAAAATGAATGTAAAAAAAAACGACAATCAGAACCTCACATTGACATAATCTTGCCAATTTGTTTTTACATTGTTTAAATTCCGCTAATACTCCACAGGTATATAAAATATACTACCAAGTATATCGTCACATGAGACTGCCCGATCCAGTCTGCAACATGGAAGAATCATGAAGGAAAACTCAAACACCCTTCTAGCTAGATAGGAACAATGTCAACCTACTGCTCGCGGTCACGCAGCTGTAATACTAACTAAAAATGCTCTTTACGTTGTTTGGAAGGATTTTTCTGTTTTCTTTAGTCGAGACGCCCAGCTCTAAGCGTGAAACGTCTAGAAGTGTTTGCAACAATAAACGTAAAGCTTATTAAGCATTATCCTACTTTAACTTGAAGATCTATTTGTTTCACTAGTACATGCATGCATAGAATGCTTTTTATAGGGTGTTGCAGGTGCATAATAGCAAAAAAAGGATCATTGTAGCACATTGCCAAGTGGTTACAACGTGGTAATATTTGATTTGATATGACACTATATAAATTAAATTAAATGAATTGGTTGCCAGGCAACCTTAAGACATAGTGATATTATGTTGAAACTTTGTGTATATAAATGTTACTGTTACAAAATAAATACAATGCTTTTATAAAGATGATGCATCAAGGCTAAAAACATGTTGTTTTAGCCTGTTGCTCGGTGGAAGCTAGGTAAAATGATGGCATCATAATATCTGATATAGATAAGAACCTTCAATGGCCTAATACATATTTGATGTGCCAAGTTTGGTTGTGCAACTTCAGATCGTGTAGCAGTAGTTGGCACCCAAAGAAAAAAAATTTTTAAAAAACATACGCACAGTCAGAGACTATGCGTATTATTACAGAGCGAGTAAATTCCAATAAATCTTTGCAGACTGCCAAACATCTGTTTTTTGGTTTCTCTTTTCTTCTCTTTGGCAACCACACTGGCCATAAGAACTATAAAAAGTGATCCAATCATCCATTCAAAACATACTCTTACTAAAGATTACCAATCATCCACACAATCAAACTTATAGCCAGGCGAACAGGACAGATGACAAGCACAGCAACCAGAAATCATCCAGCTTACCTCCCAGATCATAAAATACCTTTTACTGACAAAATTAAGGTCTCTGCATCATGGTTAATAAGGTGAGGCTTATTTCACAACACTCACTAACAGCTAATCAGCTTGTAATTCACTTCAGTCACTGAGTCAGCTGACTATGTAACTAATCGTTCAACCAGCAGTCTATCCACATTCACACATGGTTGGTATGTAGATGTGTGCCGATTCATCCTGAGCCCCTTTGGCTGTTTTAAATGGTGAATGCCAACAATGCAAACAAACTAGTTTTAGTGTAAATTTAGTAATAAGTTGATAGATCAAAGTAAGACCTCGGCTGTCATGATTAATTCATTAGCCAGTAAAAAGCAATCAGTGTCACAAACATGAAAGCCCAGCAGCTACAACTGTCATGGCCTGTTAAGTGTTTTGATGACAAAATGGGTTGAGTGATAAAAATTATTTTCTCTTTATTTTCATCCAGCATTAGTGAAAGAGAAATTTATTCACAGAAATGTACTTAACAATAAAGGACTCTCGTGAGTGTGTTGTCTTTTCTCTACAGTATGTTAATCATTGTGTGCATTTCATCTAGGAAAACTGAGATAAGTGTATAGACTGCAAGTTATTTTTGAAGGTGAAGATTAGGTGAAATTACCTACATGTCTATGTACCGATGAACTTGATGCATCATCCAGGTAATCACACAAAATTGATTCTGCTCATATCTCAGTGAATCTACTTTATCCAAATGAATGTAATCATCTTTCTGGTATCTACCTATAGGTTTTAAAAATAATCTATTAAAGCCATAGACTGATTGTGTAAGACAGATAAACAACAAAGAAGGATCTAAAAAAGAGAAAATATTTGAAAATGTCTTGTTGGTACCAGAGGTCTAAAAAGTTTAGAGTGCTTTAAGCTGATGGGAAGCCAACAACAACAACCACTCGCTACGACCAAGCTATGCAGAAGAGCATCTCTGAATGCACAATGTGTCAAACTGAAGTAGATGGGCTACAGCAGCAGAAGACCACACAGAGTACCACCCCTGTGAGCTAAGAAGTTGCCTCAATTAGGAAGTTGTGGCTAAGATTCACATGGGTTAACCAAACTGGACAAATGTATTAACAGTTCATGCTACTGAAGGGCTACAGCAGCAGCAGAAGACCACACTGGATGCTTACAGGCTTACCAAATTAAAAATAATGTTATGAATGCAGGAATTTATCCTGCCTTGTATCAGTGGTTCAGGCTGGAAGTGGTGCTTAAATGATATCGGGGGCATTTTCTACCCTTTGGGACTGTCATTACCAACTGAGCACTGATTAAAAACCACAACATACCTGAATATTGTTACTGACCATGACCATTCCTTCATGAGCACAGTGTGCCCATTTTCTAAAGGCTGCTTCCAGCAAAATAGCACATCATGTCACAAAGCTCAGCTCATCAGAAAAATGCCATGAAGAATTAAGGCAGTCTTGATGGAAAAAGGTTCAAACCTTATATTAACAGCTAACTAAGAAAGTGGCCAATGAGCACATAAAGATTTTTTTCAATATTTTTTAAGACCACAGATAGATGATGTACATAAAATATAAAACATGTGAGAAGACCTCAAACTTAGTTGTAGTAGTAGTAGTAGTAGTAGTAGTAGTAGTAATAATAATAATAATAATAATAATAATAATAATAATAATAATAATAATAATAATAATAAGCAGCTCTGAGAAAATGAAAGTATGTTAAAAAACAGAAACTGAAGGTGTAATTTATGGTAGTTATTTCTTGACAAAATGTACAAGCAGGTTCAACGCTGTGCCTCTTTATATCTGAGGAATGTAAACACACAGCTATACTACATAAATTACATAAAGTGGCACAGAGGAGAGGCTGGGAAAGCTGTCCTGTCTTCTTTTATTTCAAATCATATCATACCTTCATTCCATTAGAGCAAATTCAGGGTATTTAGGAGCCATGTTGCTTGCATTGATGTGGTCAGCCATCACCAGTCAGTTTTCAGACCTCCCTTTGTTGATTTACTTACCATGCTATTGCTTTTGTTGCTCATTTTACTGTATTATGAGTCCACTTTCTGTGGCCATAAAGGACACAATTTCCTCTACTGCACCAGTGTCATCCGCACAATCAAACTTGTAGATATAAGAGATGAGAGACTACTCTGATGATCAGTGTGGGTAGTCATTTGTTAAAAATAGCTACCTGACGCAAAAAAAAAACGCTTGTCGCAATCAGCTAGTTAGGGAAGGAAGTTAATTGAATAATTTTGTAGCACGTCAAGGTTTCTCTTCTCTAGTACACCAATAAGATCCACTTCCCTTTTTTTCGTCTGGTTGGCCTTTTGCCCTCTTTTTTAGCCCCTTTTCCAGGCGGGAAAAGCCTCTTACAGCCAGCCAGACGACTAATAAGGAGCGGCTCCTGTCAGCCAATCCCCCTTAATGCCTCGGCACACTGCATTATGGGCAAAATAACCCCCAACACACACACATAGACACACTCAGTCACTCTCAAACACTCCTGAAAAGGCTAGGAAAAGGGAGAGATAAGCCAGAAATCCCACTGTTCCAAAAAAAATATGTCATCACTCTTCTTCTTCTTAGCAAGAAAATGACTGATATGCATAAGCATACACAAACACACCACCATACAACTAGAACAGCATTACTCAGAGAAGGTAGCAAAGGCTGTACCAACAACCCCGACTAACACCATCTATAATATGTATAGAAATAAAAGGAGACTGAGTCAGTGAGCAGAGAAACCCTACACATCACGATGAATAACATACACTAACATAAACACACTGATTATTCTGGAAAATGAAACAGAATCCCCTCAGCATAGAATCTGCGCTGAAGAAAGATTAATAAACAAATCTACTCTAGATACCCCAGTTTTGCTCTTCTAGTCCCTCCCACTTTCTGCTCAACCTTTCTGTTTGCGAGTAGCAGCCAATCAGAAGAGAGATGGCTTAAAGGGAAAGAATGTTTTGGGTTCTTGCTTGATATTATTGAATTTTAGCTCCTGTCTTGACTTTGTGGTTAGTCTGGTAATGAATGTTTTGTTTTTTATAATATTATTGAGTTCTGATTCTTGATGTGATGATATTATTATAGTCTCACAAGCATTTCCCTATCTCTCCTCCCTTCATCTTGTGACGGTGCCTTTGACTCTTTCCTGACTTCTGTGGTCAATCTGTATGAAGAGCCTAATCTTTGATGTTGCCTATCCACAGGTTAGGCCAACACCATCACCAGTATACAAAATTATGTTACTGTGCTTGTGTTGCTCTGTAGCTCTTATCAAACGAGAAGTTTGGGTGTTTGAGTTCAATTTTGTTCTACATTGCAAAACATTGAAATTCGCCATGTCGCCATGGTCACACCTTTAGTGAAAGCTCACAGTATTAAAAATACGGTAAAAACAACTCCCTTTAGACTTTCCTGACCAAATTTTAGATGGCTCTGCTCAACAGACTTGAAGCTGTAAGTGTAGCATGTCATTTCCTGTTGGCACTAGGTGGCTGAATGATCAAAATTTGCCATTGGGCCACAACAAAAACTGAAAAGCCTCCAAATTTAGCATGATGAAGTTGTGTCATCTACACTGACCAAATACAAAGCTGACCCCTTAAAATCCCCAGGAAGAGTTTGGAAAAGAATAATGCCTGAAAATGGCAGAAATGGCGCCAGTATTTAATCTTACATTCAAAATGTTGGGTATGGGTGCCTTACATACATATAGCTTTAACTATTTGTTGAACACGTCATGCCTCACACTCGAAGTGTTCAGTCTCATAAAATGTCTTTTTACCCCCAAATGGATTGTATAATCAACTCTGAGAAAACAGGACTGTGGATTAAAAGAAAGCTGCCGCTTCACAGCATTGAGATGGGTTTAATCTTACAAAAATCCTATATGTTCTTCTGTTTTTTGAATTATCTCATCTACCATACAGCTTACTCTCTCCCTCCTCCTCTGTTTCCTAACAAGAGGAGAAATCATAAATATGCATGTATATCTGTTCATCCGTTGTGAGGATGAGAGGAGAGAGGGAAAATTGTGTCACTGAGCCTTGTATTTCATCAACAATTGGTGCTGTGATCGTCTGCTTAAAAATGCATGAGTGTCTTTAAGCTGCCTGGACTCTGAGCCAAACGTTCCACTGAATTTAACACAGACTCCACTATAAAACCCGCTCATGCACTGGTTCTATGGAACATCAGGGATCAGGTCTTTTTCGCTGTACACCACAGAGCACTGACTCCAAACCTTTATTGTTACCCAACCCACACAGGCCTGTCAGATGAGCTCTGTTCCCCTTCCTGATTTTTTTTTCCTTTTTTTTTTTTTAAAGATGTGTTCATTTGGTTGCATCTTAAACTATTTCACATGGTTAAACAACCAGTGTCAAGATCAGTCTGGCAAACTTTGGATGCAGATCCTGGATATTTATCCTCCCATCTCAGGCCGTCTCAGGCATCCTCTTCTGTCACACCAACCATCTGCATGTCCTCCTTACTACATCGATGAACCTTCACTGCGATTTCCCCTTTTCCTCCTGCCTGCCAGCTCCATTTTCAACATCCTTTGCCCAATGCATCCACTGTTCTCCCTATGCACATGTCCAAACCTGGATGTTTATTCACTTCAGATAAATTGTTTCAATACCTACATGGACTGTATGTGCATCTTACAGGCCTAAAGTCTATGCAACCTGCATTATTATATATAGAAGTCTATGGGAAAACAGCATTTGCCTCCATTGAGCTTTACCTTTTACTAAACACTTTCCTGACGATTTTGTTTTCAACTACTAGTTCCAAGTCTTACGGAGTACAACATAATGTTTACTTTGTAGGTTAAGGTTACTGCTTGTGTTCATAATGACAATAAACAGGAATATACTTTACCAGAGAAGACTAATTGGCTACAAGCCAATGAGCATGCAGCATTCCTGGCTTCTCAGATCTACCTCTTGCTCATGATGCCTAGTTTCCAAAAGTTAAGATGGGTTTTCAAAAGCAGGTAACATCACAGTGGCTACCATTGTTGGCATTTCTTAATTTTAATTTCCTTTTTCCATCCATGAATTCATTGCTTTTTGCAACTTTTTGAACTTCTTTTCTTCTCTTTATCTAATTTCTGATTTCACCCGTGCTTCAGAAAGAGCAGGGCCATTTCAGGGTAGAAATAGCCCTGGCTGGGAATCACTGTTACAGACTATGCAGGTTTATTTCGTATTGATCTTGTCTGTCATTCACTTTAGCCATGAGAGGTAATGTAGAAGGAGAAGTGTGCTGTACAGGCAAACACGGACATATATATTACATATGAAATAATAGGTCCTTCTGCTGTTACACCCACATAGCACTTGCTGAGACCATTTTACTAAAACTAAAAATGGAAACCTCCGGAGAGTCAAAGGCTCACTAACGTCAGAAGCACTCATACAGTGTGGATCATGTAAGAGCAATTTCGAGTTCATTTTCTGCACAAAAACGGATAATGCACCATACTCCAGAATTTTTTGTAATCATTCAGAATAGAAACTGATCTAAAAGTGAAGGTCAACCCAAAAGCATCAGCTCCTTTGGATGGTTTGATACCTATAGTTTTATTATACCGTATATCTTCCAATAGTAGCCCCGGTGTTTATTCAAAAAATTATTTGACCGGCCTGGCGTTTAAAAGAGACCGACGGTTGTTTGAGACCGGCTCTTATTCCCTTCTCAGATGGAATGGACGTTTTGACTTTCTTCCTTCCTTGATAGCATCTGATGACAAAGCATTTTTGACACGAAAATATATTTGCCGTATGATTTACGGCAGGAGGGCGGTAGCCCAGATGGTACGAAAAGAGTAGTAGCGTACGTAAAAAGCGGTGGGTCATTGGAAATCGGCGTTTACTACAGACCGGCGCTTAAAGGAGACCGGCTACTATTGGAGACCGGCTACTATTGGAGACCGGCGTCTATTTGTCGTAACATGTTTTCAAACCCAGCGTTTATTAGAAATGGGCGTCAATATGAGACAGGCCACTACTAGAAGAAATATGGTAGTTTTATATTTTTTCTTCTAACTGTCCACATACCATACTTTGAGAACCACTAGCCAAAACCAAAGTGAAAGTGAAAGACCAGCGAAAACAGGCCAACATTTTTCCAGATTTACACACTGAAACGCCACCAAAACATTAACTTTGATGTCTGATGGTCTCTCTGTGAGACTTGTAAGTAGATAAATTAAGGACATAACAACAAAATTAACAACATCTACATTGCTGTCAAAATTTGACTCATAACAAAACAGTTTTGTTTTTCCTGAAGGCATTAAATTGTAAAAATGTCATTAAAAATTATGTGTGCCCATGTGTTTTGCAGCTTATTAAATGCCGCCCTTACTGCATGCAAGGTATTTCTTCTGTTTTGGCCTTTCCCATTTAATTTCCCCAGGGAAAGCCAATGCTATTGAACTGCACTGGGATATATTGCTCTGTTACACAATTACTGTAAGTAGAATGACATTAAAGGTTTCTAACTCATAAATATCTCTTTCCTTTAGGCCTTTTCAGGCTGTTGGTCGTGTGCATTGTCAATATAAAACAACTGCAGCCACAAAAATCAGAAAGTTAACAATTCGCGAGTGCCTTCAGGAGCTCCAGGGTAAATAAATTAAGAAAATCAAACATGCTTTTTCTACTGCAAATGCACATCTTTTTTAAAGTTTAATTTAAAAAAAATGACAGGTTAATGATAACAGAATTAAAGCTTGAAGGAAGAAAGAAGATTTCAGCACATACGCAGCAGCAGGAGCTCTGCTAGTTATAAATAAATCAGGGACCTTAAATGCCTTATTCTTACACCAGAAGACGGCTTCTTTCAAGTCACCGGGCTTGTGTTATTTTAAGAGCAAGTTAACTTTTATTACTCCGTCTAATGTCACTTCTCCACTGGGTAATAAAGTAATTGTCCTATAATATGCCACTGCCACTATTTCTCCCTTTTTCATGCTTCCTCCTCTTTCACATATACCTCTGACTTTGTATCAAACATTTGCCCATTTCTATTCCCCTCTATAGCCATTTTTTACCCCTCCTTTCCTCCTCTCCCCTCTGTATTCTGTCCTAATTGAAGGCTGAATAGAGTTTTATATTCTGGCAGGATCAGATGATGAAAGGCCTTTGATCACTGTTTACCCCCGCAGGTGGTACACAGCAGTAGCAACATGAGATACACTCTTATCTTTTTATGTTTTTTTTCCTTTCCTCCTGCATTTGTGTGTGCCTTGCCAGCCTTTTCTCTCCATCCCTCTCATACACCCCCCCCCCACAGTATGCCAGAGGACGTAAAACCCGGAGTATATCTTGGACTGCAGACATGCACTTATTGTGATCTGCCGTTTGTAAAGTGGGCTGTAAATAGCGGAAGGATAGAGTTGCAACATCCTGTCCTGTGGCAGTTTGTTTCTGCAACAATTACATAAAGGCAGCGGTAAAAATCTCACCACACGTTGAAGCTGGGGTGATGAAACAGAGTGTTTGTTTCTTTGTATTTTAGCTTGTGGGCAAACAGGTCACGCTGGCATTTTTCTTAGCAAGCAAAGTCAGAGATCAGGGCCAGATAGCTGGGTCATCAGCTACAGACTCGAAGTCTTAGGTGGTTGTCAAATAACGTGTGATTCAGCGTTGTCGGGTTCTTGTTAGCGATGACATCCTGGAGTCAAAGAAGATGCCAGGGGAAACATTTGACAGCTGGGACACAAACAGTAGATTCTGGGGGTATTTTTAGCCTTTTTTTTTTTTTTAACAGAATAGTAGAGAGCAGACAGTAAAGCAAGAAGAGAGTAAGGGGGCAGGAAATGGTCCAGGCTGGACCCCAGGGTCCCCCTACCCCTTTTAGCACATGGGTTGCCCAATTAACCAGGTGAGCTACAGTGGCACCCTCAAGGCTTGTTTTCATCGAATTTTTCAGCTGCCTATTACTTTAATCACTGAATAAATCATGCCAAAAATGCAGCACAAGGCAGGGACATCAGACTTTTACTGGCCTCTTAGATCATTTTATAGGCCTACAAAACAAAACAAAAAACCACAAAAAATTGTTGAGTTACACTATACAGCATAGATTCAACACAAAAATAGATCTACTAATAACTCAAACTTTAAAATAAACATAGCTGGATAATGACTCACCCCTGGATGTTGCAGGTATCTCTGCTAGAAACCATTTTCTTCACTGGTGAAGTGACTGGTTACCCAAACGGGTCAATGGATTTGGCCAACAAACTGGCCCTACATAGTGTTTTTATACTGGCCCAGACCACTGCCATTGCTTTGGGACAAAGCAACTCATGTACAAGAAACAATTATGATCCTTACACTGTGGGAAAAATAGCAATTGATAAATAAAAGTGTGTTATTTTATATATAAAAATATCTGAAAAGGTCTAAAATATATATACATATATATAAATAAAAGTTTTTTTGGAAAATGGATTTTTTTTTAAAGTTCCATCCATCCATTTTCTTCCGCTTATCCGGGGCCGGGTCGCGAGGGCAGCAGCCCAAGCAGAGAAGCCCAGACCTCCCTCTCCCCAACCACCTTCTCCAACTGATCAGGGGGAACACCAAGGCGTTCCCAGGCCAGCCGAGAGATATAATCTCTCCAGCGTGTCCTGGGTCTGCCCCGGGGCCTCCTCCCGGTGGGACATGCCTGGAACACCTCACCCAGGAGGCGCCCAGGAGGCATCCTTATCAGATGCCCGAACCACCTTAACTGGCTCTTCGATGTGGAGGAGTAGCGGCTCTACTCTGATCTCCTCCCCAAGACCCCAAGATACTTAAACTCCTCCACTTGGGGCAAGGACTCGT
>VURO01050373.1:0-12915 GCA_015108175.1 Pelvicachromis taeniatus | reverse complement strand
AGATGGACAAACGCTGTCCATCTAATCTGACTGAGCTGGAGCTGTTTTGCAAAGAAGAATGGGCAAGAATTTCAGTCTCTAGATGTGCAAAGCTGGTAGAGACATACCATAAAAGACTGGCAGCTGTAACTGCAGCAAAAGGTGGTTCTACAAAGTATTGACTCAGGGTGCAGAATAATTACACACACCCCATATTTCAGTTATTTATTTGTAAAAGATGTTTGGAATCATGTATGATTTTTGTTCCACTTCTCACATGTACACCACTTTGTATTGGTCTTTCACATGGAATTCCAATAAAATTGATTCATGTTTGTGGCTGTAATGTGACAAAATGTGGAATAGTTCAAGGGGATCGAATACTTTTGCAAGCCACTGTAAGCAGTGAGGAGGCAGAATTATTAACAAGATAATTGACCTCTGTTGGAGTATCATTCAGGTAGTCTCTCTGCTCTGTGATGGTACCATACACTGAAGATGACAACAGTGGATGGATTATATTCTTAAACTTAGTTACAGCACTTTCAGAAAGACATCTACTCTGATGAAGTCTACTCCCGACTGCTGCCTAATCAATTATTGTAAATTTAAATGTTGTCAGAAAAGTCGATGCATCGATTAATCTAATGATATATGTTACTGCTAAGCAGCTTAAATTAGTTTTGCATTTATGGGTGTTTATCTCTGTCTATGAGTGAGTGTATGTCTACGTGGGGGGTGTCTGGATGAGGTTTCAGTCGACATGTTACCGCTACTCGCTGCCTCCATGTGTTTTTTTTAAAGTGACGACGCATCGACGCAAATTTTTTACGTCGCGTCAACGTAATCGATTACGTCAATGCGTTGTACCAGCCCTAACAGCAACGCAACGTAGGCTGTCCCAATTCATAGACTCCTCCAAATGCGGCCTTCAAATGCATCCTCCATTTTCCGAATTTGAAGGACGGGTCATGTGTATCCTTCGTTGCCCACCATATCCCAGAATGCATAGTTGTGTATGCAGAATGCAATTGTTGTATTCTTTACATCAGAGTCCCGTGGAAGTTTATTATTTTCCTCTTCAAATAATGTACACAAGTGAAAACACGGGAAACAGTCTCGCGGCTGTACACAGTGTTTTATTTGTTCCTGGGTAAATCGGTTTGGCTAAGATGAAAGTTTCCACACAGCTCAATAAACGTCAAACAGAAAACTGATTAAACAGAAGTGTGAGATAGTGCAGAATGTACTCCAGTGTCCTGTTATATTTTAGAGAACAAGGAGCAGACATCAGAGTTTATAAAACTCAGCTGAGACAACGAATACCTTTTCACCTGCTTAAACCTCAGCTGCTGTGGGTTGGTGGTACAGCGACAGTATGCTTTTCTTAATCTTTTATACATGATGGAGAGTGCTTTTCCCTTTTATTTCTTAGTTGGTACATTTTGCTGTGGATGATGTTCATGGATTAACATGATTGACATGTTCTACTGTTTTATGTCCGTTAGGGCAGTTCTTGAGAAGATGGGTCTGCAGGGAGCTTTATTAAGATTAGAAACAGAGCGAGTGTTTCCTCGACATTCTCATGTCATGGAGGAGGAGGAAGCGGTAAGG
This sequence comes from Pelvicachromis taeniatus, assembly GCA_015108175.1. Classification (NCBI taxonomy): domain Eukaryota; kingdom Metazoa; phylum Chordata; class Actinopteri; order Cichliformes; family Cichlidae; genus Pelvicachromis; species Pelvicachromis taeniatus. The sequence continues at coordinate 11,322 of VURO01050373.1, read as the reverse complement.
GCGGGAACAGCTGGTGACGCAAATCTGAAGGCTAGACAGTCCCATTTCACAAGCCTCGCACTTCCGGCCTTCTCGGTCTTCGGAGGACCCGGCCGCGGTAGAGCCTGAAGGCCGTGTCCTCCGGAGGATGAAGCCTCTGGATTGGGACACAACTACTTGCTATCAGCAGCTGAGAAGGCAGACTAGCCAGTACCTATATGGTGCATTCAAGGAGCGTCAGCATAGACATGGTGTGTTCAATGGTGTAGGACATATCATTTTCTATGATGAAACACTATCAATAAATGAACCATAATACTTTAACCAAGTAAACAACATGTAAACAGTGGACTTTCTAACAGAGGGTTTTTGGAAAACATGTTCAGTTACTATGCCATATGTTAAAACATGATCCAGAGTGTGGGTGGGTTCTTTTACATTTTGAGAGAAGCCAATTGAGTCTGATTAAACAGATTAAATGCTGTGTTGAGGGTGTCATTTTTAGCATCTACATGGATGTTAAAATCACCCACAATTAATATTTTATCTGAGCTGATCACTAAATCAGATAAAAAGTCTGAGAAATCAATCAGAAACTCTGTATAAGGCCCAGGTGGACGATGGATGATCCCAAATAAGACTGGTTTTTGAGTTTTGCAGCTACAGTGGACAAAGCTAAGCATCAGGATTTCAAATGATTCAGTTAATGTAATCATCCTGTTGTAACGAGGTTTCTGTGAGGCAGAGTAAATTTGTAATTTGTTGATCAATTATTAACTCGTGTACTAACAGAGACTTGGTGGGCTGTCACTTTCCCTTTTGCAGAACACAAGGGCGGGGACTGTGATCTGCGGGATCCCCGGCACACCTGCTAAAAATCAGGTGTCATCAGCTGGGGCTTTTAAGGAGCTGCACGGCAGACCTCTGGTGTCAGAGTATTGTTTCATCCACAAGTGATAACGTGCCAAATGTGGTTAATGTTTATACTTTCAACCCACCGAATGTGAGAAGATCATTCCTCGCCTGTATTCCTTCATACAGCCGACAGAGCCTGTGGGCTCATCGCTGTGGCCCCCTGTGGCTTTTGCTCCATGACCCCCCCATCTTGGTCTCTCCTCAGCTCTTTTCAAGGTGGGGGGTGCAACTGCCCCTCCGGTCTCCCTTTGGCACCTTGGGCTCTTGTGCTCTGAGGAGCCCCTAGATGTGTGGGGCCTGGTTCTCCTCTTCTCCATGCCTGCTTCATGTTCTGGGAAGCAGGGCTATGGCTCCCCACACCCACTATTAGAGAGTTATGTGGAGAAACCTTGGCTGTGTCTCAATATGCGTACTTGTGTGTACTTGCGTTCTCGTGGACTCGTTATACGTCATCAGTCGGAGACAATTACTGTCCCAATTCAAAGAACGCATCAAGCCGAGAACGCGAAAAGTTCCCGGATGTGTTCTCACTCCGCCCGTTTTATCGAGCATGCATCGGTGGTGACTTGTGTGGACTTGGTGGAGCCAAAGAACCCGTCATGCATTTCGCGAGACCAGCCCGGTCATGTTCACATGATCTGTGACATCATCGAGTATGCTGGCGGTCCAATTGCACAAATCGCGGGTCCGATTGCACAAATCGCGGGTTCTCGGTCTTGCCGAGAACGCGAGGAAGAACGGACTTGCCGAGAACGTGAGTCCGGACAGTAAAACCCAAAAAAGATAGCAGTGTCATGTAACCTGACCCAGCACACCTGTGTTTCAACCACGCCTCCGTGCCACCTCTGTGAGCTCACTGTGTCACCCTTCCTCTGCCGCAGGCCAGAAACCACAAGGATAAATGACAGTATTTACCATTTAAAGCATTCTTGTCAAAAAGTTGAGCATTTGTGGAGGAAAACTTGTTTACATATTTATCTCCTTCATTTAAACGATCGTTATTTTTCCTTCAACAATTCAGATAGAAATGCAACAGCTGTCTATTATTCAAACCTTGTTACAAAGATTAAAGGTAATCCTAAAGTCTTACTTGACAGCTGGTTATATTAGTTGACTCAGTGAAAGCATCCTTCTGCCCTCTTGATTTTTTACCTACATCTCTGTCCAAAAATGTCTTTCAGTCTATCTGTGATCATGAGCTGACTATAATTAAAATGTAACGGATCTCTGGTTAAGGTCCTGCTTATTTTAAGAAAGCGGCATGCAACCACTTAGATAAATAAATAACTGAAGTTCTTGTTTGTGCTTGGTCTCCTTGCCACATTTGCTAAATATTAAAGCAGAGTCTGCTGGCTGTGCATCATAAGAAGCTGAAAACTAAAGGACAAAGAGCTTTTGAAACCTCTATACTGTGCAGCTGTCCCTCTCTAAGACTAAGACTGAACTTGGCAGTCTCTTTTTTAGACTTGCATTTGGTTAACTTTTCTTTTTATGCCCTGGAATTAATTGTGAAGCATTTTCTGATGTTTATCTTGATAGGTGCATTAAATTATATTTTACTTACTACTTACTTACTATGTTGGATCAATCAGAAGACTATTAATTCTTCCTCTATATTGATTGGAAAATCTAAAATTTTATTTAACAAAAAAAAACATAAAAGAGCTGAGTCCTTGTTAAAAACTAATTAACTTGCAGTGTTATCAAGGTATACCTGGATACAAATGTAATCTCAAATGAAATGTACTGCTGCTCCTTGTTTTTCCCTTATGGGTGGTATGCAAGCTTAATCAACACAGCATGTCAATAAAAGGGAATGGCAAAACAATAAAAGCTAAAGACTGGTCTCAGAAAGTCAGAAAGCTGTCATGTGGTCATTACAAAGCAACTTGCTCTTATTCATTTTGCTGTATTCCTATTTTTCTTCTGCTGTAGCCTCTTCTCTCTTTCCCTCCTCCTGTCAGTTACAGAGACAATTTCATCTAAATGGCATGCACAAGAGTGGAGATGTCATTCTTGGTGGACTGTTTCAAGTCCACTTTTTTTCAAGCGTTCCTGACCTGTCTTTTACCTCACAGCCACAACAGCCTACTTGCCATGGGTAAGTATGTGAGGGGAAAACAAACAAACTGTAGGTGAATCAATGCCATTATTGCTGTGCATCTTATATCTAAAAAAATAATGCATGTAATGAAGCATCTTCTATGTATTTTTTTTTCTGTCATTAAGAATCCCTTTGTTGTTTATAACAGTATTTGTGTAACATGTTTTCCAAGTATTCTATTGTATTTTTCTTTGTTAGTTTTTATGAACTAGGATTTAGGCAGGCACAAACTATGGCCTTTGCTATTGATGAGATCAACAGAAACGCCAACCTGCTGCCAAATGTGACTCTGGGATACACCCTTTATGATAACTGTGTCACACTTGGAATTGGATTCCGTGCAGCATTGTCATTAGCCAGTGGTCAAGAGGAGAAAATTATATTAGATAATAGATGTATTGGAAATCCTCCAGTCATAGGGATTGTGGGTGATTCTTCCTCTACACATTCTATTGCCATTTCCAACGTCTTAGGTTTGTACAGAGTACCTATGGTAAGTAGTCTTCTTAAGCATGTAATAGTTACCTTGTATTATTTTGATGTAATTGCAAACTTAAAGCCACTTTATAATAGAGCTAACATTATAAAAATAATAAGGGAGTAAAGACTTTTGATATTTATACAATAGTCTGTATTTTTCACAGGTGAGTTACTTTGCCACATGTTCCTGCCTGACTAACCGTCAAAAGTATCCATCCTTCTTTAGGACAATACCAAGTGATGCTTTCCAGGTCAGCAGCACGCAATCACATTTGTCACTAAATTATTAATGCAAAAAAAAAAAAAAGTCTTTTCTAGAATAAAATACCTGTTTTTAACAGAATGTGTAACAATATGAAATATTTTTTCTACCTGTGTGCTGTGGAAGTTCTGTATATACTGCTATGAAAAATGTTTTTGTTTTTGCACTCACCCTTTAATTTGTATTTACATAGGTTCGTGCTATGATTCACATTCTAAAACATTTCGGCTGGACTTGGGCAGGTCTTCTTGTCAGTGATGATGATTATGGACTTCATGCAGCCAGATCTTTGCAGTCTGAGCTCAGTCTGTCAGGTGAAGGTTGCCTGGCTTATTTAGAGATTTTGCCCTGGGACAAAGACATGGATGAACTCAGGAGGATTGTGAATGTGATGAAAAAGTCCTCAGCTCAAGTTGTCATTGTCTTTGCACATCATAGTCGCATAGTACACCTTATGGAAGAGGTTTGGCTTTTAAACAATTTAATTATTACTTGTTGCAAGGAAATAAATCATTAGACTGTGCAAAACATGTTTAAGATGTTTATATGAATGTGTAGAACTAGAAACTAGTCATGTAGAATTAATTTGCATCACAAGCATCTACTGTAATACTTTAGAGATTTTGTATAAAACAATGCACAGGTACTGAGGCAAAATCTAACTGGCCTGCAGTGGATGGCCAGTGAAGCCTGGACAGAAGCTACTGTGCTCCAAACACCTCAGCTCATGCCATACCTGGGTGGTACACTGGGCATCGCTATTCGTCGAGGAGAAATACCAGGGCTCAGGGAATTCCTGTTAAAAATACGTCCTGACCTACATCACAATAACAGCTATGGAAATAGCATGGTGATAAGTGAACTCTTTCTCATCATATGTCCAAGATGTATATATTTTCAGTATTTATGAAAAACTTTTTCAATACATTTCAGGTGAATCAGTTTTGGGAATTCATATTTCAGTGCAGATTTGCTCCAGCTCCAGCAGGCTGGGTAGAAGATAGAGGTGTATTATGCACCGGAGAGGAGGATCTGAACAATGTGGACACTGAGTTTTTGGATATTTCCAACCTCCGGCCAGAATACAATGTGTACAAAGCTGTATATGCCTTAGCATATTCCCTTGATGACATGTTACGGTGCAAGACAGGAAGAGGACCTTTCAGTGGCCACAGCTGTGCCACTTTGCAAACATTGGAACCGTGGCAGGTTTGATATCAAATTGCACACTATTAAATGGGAAAATATTTTGCTCTATAATTGCTTTTAGAACAGAATGTACATACAGTAAATGCTAAAGACTAAATTTGAAAAAGTTTGAACGAGCTACAAAGATGTTTTCATCCTTCTGAGATAGAGTAATAGTTCAGAATGACAAGCTTAATATATTTAGATCTGAGAGATCATTAACCAGTGTGCATATACAGCAGTATTAGTGATGTGTTATGTTTGATTTTCAGTTAGACTGTAATATATTTATATATTTATATAAAATAAATTTAATTTTATATTTGATTATTTAATACCAGGTGCCACTGTTTGCACTATGAGAAATAATTTATTTCTTAGGATCATGAGATCTTTGATAAGAATGGTGATGCATTGCCAATTTCCGATTTATTTCTTATGAATCCCTTTTTAACAGCTTATTTATTATTTGGAAATGGTCAATTTTACCACTCCATTTGGTGATCAAGTGTCATTTGATGAGAATGGTGATGTGGTGCCAATTTACGATGTGATGAACTGGTTGTGGCTCCCTGATGGAAGCATTAAAGCTCAGAATGTGGGTGAAGTTAAGAGGTCAGCTTTCAAAGGTGAAGAACTCAAACTTGATGAAGACAAAATCTTCTGGAACTTTAAATCAAAAAAGGTTAGATATGTTTTTTAGATTATTATATTTTGTCGCATGTATAGATAGATGTAATTCTGGTACGTAATATTTAATTTTGTCCAACAGCCACCTCGATCAGTATGTAGTGAGAGTTGTCCTCCTGGTACCCACATGGTGAGAAGGAAGGGGGAACCCAAATGTTGTTTTGACTGCATCCCTTGTTCTGAGGGAACAGTCACTAATAAGAGCAGTACGTTTTCTTTCTTTCAACATCATATTTATTTTGATTCATATTAAATATAGTATGTATGATACTATTTTTCCCTTGTTTGTTAGATTCCTTGGAGTGTACCAGTTGTCCAGAGGATTTTTGGTCAAACTCCCAGCGTGACCACTGTGTTCCAAAGAAGACAGAGTTCCTCTCCTACCATGAGCCTCTGGGTATTTGTTTGACAGCAACCTCATTACTGGGCACGTTCATATGTGCTGTTGTTCTAGGGATCTTTATCTACTATCGAAGAACACCTATAATACGTGCCAACAATTCAGAACTTAGTTTCCAGCTATTGCTGTCACTTAAGTTGTGTTTCCTTTGTTCACTGTTGTTCATTGGACGACCCAGGCTGTGGACATGCCAACTCAGGCATGCAGCATTTGGGATCAGCTTTGTGCTGTGTGTCTCATGCATCCTGGTAAAAACCATGGTTGTTCTGGCTGTGTTCAAAGCCTCCAAGCCAGGAGGGGGAACCAGTCTGAAGTGGTTTGGTGCTATGCAGCAGAGAGGAACAGTTCTGTTTCTTACATCAATACAGGCAGCCATCTGCATTACTTGGCTTGTTTCTTCCTCTCCAACTCCACATAAAAACACCCAATACCACAATGATAAGATCATTTATGAGTGTGCAGTTGGGTCCACTGTTGGTTTTGCAGTGTTGTTGGGTTATATTGGTGTGCTGGCTTTCCTCAGTTTTCTCATTGCATTCCTGGTGAGGAATCTCCCTGATAGTTTTAATGAGGCCAAGTTCATCACATTCAGCATGCTGATCTTCTGTGCTGTGTGGGTGGCCTTTGTTCCCGTTTATATCAGCTCACCAGGAAATCATGCAGATGCAGTGGAGGTATTTGCCATCCTGGCCTCAAGTTTTGGACTCTTGATCACACTGTTTGGACCCAAATGTTACATAATCCTGTGGAGACCAGAATTGAACACAAAGAAAGCTATAATGGCTCGCCGCAATGGATCACAAAAGATTTTCCATATACAGTAGAAAACTATGTGCAGATTTTTTTTTTTTAATTGACCTTGTATGTCAAAAATATACATTGTCTATATAACCAAAGCAAGAAATGCGGTTTCATACTGTTATGTTATATTCCAGTATATTTGGTCTTTCTGGAACTGATGTTTACGGAGAATCATATTTTGTAAAGTGTTTGTAAAGCTTCCATTTTCCATAACCAAACACATGAGTTTTAAATTGTAAAAGCATTGTGTTATACTCTATTTTAAAGAAGCATTTATCCATTTTTTAAAATAATAATAAATACTTTCCAAGATTGGTACAGCAGAACTATGGTTGATTGATTAGTTATTCATGAGCATAACTATTTTTTTTTATTATTAGTACTTGATACATTTGAGCCATAATACACTGGGCATTCAGCTATATAACAACATTGATTTTATCTTTTCCTTCTATTTATTTATATGAATATTGGTGGAATAATGAAAATGATAAACTGGTCAAAGTATTTAGAAATAACCACACAGTGCAACCACATTTGTAAATAAAAAAAAAAGTATAAAAACATTATTTGTGATATGTCAAAAACAAAGAAAAACTAAATAACCACACACACACACACACACGTTATCAAAGGCAGAGGCCCAGCCAGTCCAGTCCCATCACCACTCTCCAGGAGCATGAGTTAGTATATTAGGTTGAAAGATACTGGCTATATTTAATCAAGCTAACATCTTGCCTCACTGCCTATACGTTGGTGTTTTTACAGTTGGCGGAAAGTGGTTGGCTTCAGACCATTATTTGTACTTGTGTACCAAATGACAGCTCAGAGTACCCATACATTTTTGAGTCACTTTGGGGAGTGCCTGAGAGTTCTCCAGCTGGTGACTGTTTTCATACAATGCTCACATAGGCAATCAGTGAGAGCTAGCATGGCATGATAAGCACCAGTCACCTCCCTGACCTGGAGGTGACTTGTGCACTGCAAAAATTGGCTTCCCAAATATAAGGAAGAAAATAATTAATTTGAGACGATCCACACTAAAATCAAGTGAAATAATTGGCTAATTTAGTAAGATAATTACACTTGGTCAAGTTTCTTGAAACAACAAAAATATCTAGACTTTAGACAAGTGAGAAATTTCATTAAGTCAAATAAACTCAAAACCTACGGAGCCCCGCAAGGGACATTAGAGAAGAAAAAAAAATTAAGATGAACTCTTGCGAGATCTTGCAAAAGTTCATTTTGTCCAACCTAAACATCCCTATAATAGACCTGCCATCAGGTCTTCATACCATTACCTATATTACCGCGGTCTTAAAAGAGTGTCACGTGGTATGGGTTGATGAATCCAGAGGCACCAGAACTAGAAGTGTGTCAGGATGCGGTCAGACGCAGTCAGCCAGACCCAGATGATTTCTGCTGTGGAATAAATGTCCTTAAAAGCTGCCACTGTCCTCTTGTGTGTATGGCAACACATGGAAGCTGTGTGCCATGTGTCACATGATTGCTGCTCCCTGGAAAACCACATGATGAGCCACTGCTTACTTTCCAACTTCAGTCTGTAAAGAAACGGCAAAGTCAGTTCATTCACTCTTAAGTGGAGTTAGGGGTCTGTCTGTCCCCCTCTCCCTGTCCTCTGCTGGGTGTGTCTTTGCTGCCAGTCGAGGCCGTTCCAGCCGGCCTCAGGTCAGCCTGTGGAATCTTGATCCAGAAGTCATGTGTGGGTTTGGAGCTTAATGGTGTGGACCACCCCTTGCTGGTGAGGCCATGTGCTGCTGCTGCATTGGTGGTTGCTGCGGACATTCTCTGGACCGGTGCCCACTCTGATAACACCTCCGACAGACACCTGTAGACACACTATCTGCTCCAGGCGCACCCCTTACATACCCCCAGAGTGCCTCTCAGACCCACCACGAGCTCTTACCTTTCCTGTACTGGTCCAGATTACCTCCCTAGTTGATCATGAATGGAATCTGCAAGCCATCATAGCGTGTCCAGTGATTCAGTAAACAAAAATTTTAATTTAACTCAAACCAATCAGACTCAGATAGGCAGCCTTGAGCTTCCATCACCTTTGTTGAACAAATTAGTTTATTCTTTTTCTCTTTATCACTCACCTTTGTCTCACTTCTCCCCAGTTGAGCTCGACCAATTATTCCTGAAACTCAAGCACACACACACACACACACACACACACATTGTTATCTCCACGTTTCAGTACTTTTATAATGATAATAATTAGTTTATTTTATTTAAATCATCTTTAAAACACCATTGGCACTGAACTATAGAATAAAACACCTCTCGTACCCATTACAAAAGGACAATCTTAAAGAAAACCATCCTTATCTATTATTATAATAATTCTATCAATCTATATTACATTTATCTCTTGCTTCACCTAATTTCTCTTTGACTCCTTGTCAGTTCTCTTTTATCACATTTTCCTTTATTAAACTTCTCACCCTAATTATCCGTTTTCCTGTAGCCAATTCTATTTTTTTTGTTTATTTTGTACTCACCCTCTACTTATTACCAGTTCTCATCATTGCTCTCCTCTCTCCTTCGTACGGGCCCGCCCTCTCGAGGGTGGCCAGTAGTCAGTGGCAATTCCTGCAGTCCTGATCACAACTGACCACAGGACAAGTCCTCAGCTATTGTTTGAGGATTAATTTGAAACAAAGAGCAGAATACCGTCTGCTCTTTGTTCCCTGCCATGTGCCAAAGCCACACCTAGAATTTTAATGCTACTTCTATTTTAACAGCTAATTTCTCAAATACCACAAACACATTCTAAAGCTCAAATTTCTTAATTCCTTTAATTTACTCCCGACTCATGTCGAGACACAGACTTCAGCTGTGATTTTCACACACACACACTTTTTAATTCAAATTTCTTAATTTACTTCACACCATTTCCAATTTCCTATCAAAATACAAAATACAAACCGATACAGTTCACTTTTTTAAAACTCACGCAATATTCCAAAAAACACAAACCAACTGTAATCAACTTCACCATTCTGAAAATTCTTCTTCTTCAAAAACAATCCCCCCACCCCCCAGAATGCAGACTCTCAGAGACTCGGAGTGGAGCTCAAAAAACAGCTTTATGGCTGACTTTACAAAAACAAACCAGAACATGAAAAAAATAAGCCACAAGGAAACACGAGGGAAAAACACACAGCAGGAGGCGAGGGAACAGGACCGTAGAAAACCGGGAGTTGACGTTAACGACACGAAAGGGAGCACTGAAAACACAGGACTTAAATAGACAGGACATAACGAGGGGAACGAGAGGCAGGAGGTGAACATGGCTGGGAGACATCAGGGCTAACGAGAACAAGGAAGCAAAACTGAAAAACACTGACATGAGACAAAGACCTACAAAATAAAACAGGAAACACAAAAGCACAGAGAAGACACATACACGGGGTTAACACAGGGACCTCACAACACAGGGACCTCACAACAGAGGGAACACTGGCAGGGTAGCGCGACACAGAGACAGAACACAAAACCACAATAACCAAAACATGGGATATGATAATCAAAACTGCACACTTGAAAATCTGAGCATAAACCATGAACCAGAATAAAACCAAAACACAGACAGCAAAAATACAGAAAACGGTGGAGATAACTGAACACAAAAACAAAGGGAACACAGAGAAACATAAGAGCAAGGGGACCAGAAACAGTATAGAAAACAACAATAAACTGAAAACGCTGGGTCAGGAGACCCAGGACCATGACAAACATGGAATCCAACCGGCATAAGCGACCTATTCTGCGTTTGATCCAGAATTACGACCGTGGCGGGGGACTTCACCCCGACTCAGTTATTTGGGGAGTTCGACCCCCAGGTTACCGTCCTGGACCTCCCGACTACGGGTCTCGGAGCAGCCAAGCTCGGAACTTATACACCAGGGTTTTAATCGGTAATTTCAACCTCAATTTCCCTTATGGCATACTACACATAACCAATATTTCTTCCTTTATCCTTAACAAAAGTCCCCTGCTTTAACATTTTAGGACCGAATACAAAGGCGCGGCCCTTTGCCGATTTACACACAATCTTTAACTAACCAAAAACAACAGAAAAACAACAAAACAAATTTAAATAAGTCCCCCGCTCTAACGCATGGCAACACTGTATTTTTATACTGAGTTTAATTTTAACTGAGATACGCTCAACGTAGCGAACAGATAATTTAGACATAATGCAATGTGCACAATTTCGATATAACAGGCTTGTGCTCACCTCTTTTCAAACGTGCAGGCCTGCAACTGTTCGTGCCATTGTCTCGATCCCCAGATTAGCCAATTGTCCTTTTTGAGCTTCCAAATCTCCTAGCTAGCTTGCCATTTGTTAGGCTTGCTTTTGATTGGGAACACTCTAAAGACATCACCCGACTCAGTAGATTTTCACACAAACCATTTTATTCCTTTTACATCCTGCATGCACTTCTGAGAAGGGAGATCTGCCCATGTCCGGCT
>VURO01050372.1:0-12646 GCA_015108175.1 Pelvicachromis taeniatus | reverse complement strand
GTGCAAGATCCCTCCCCCCCCTTAATTTTTACTCTCCTTTCACTGTTAAGCCCCCGCCCCTACCCTGCAATAGTTGAGTGACTACAAACAGTCGTAGGTTTACTACAAACACATCCAACAACCCCCACCAGCCAGCCATCAAGGACAGCCCTTAATCCTCACGGCTAAAATTTCAGTTACGTTAAAGGCACGTGTTGGTTTCATAAGGGACATCGGGGGTCACAGGTGTCCTTCGGTTCCGCCGTGGCTCTGTGAACGCTAGTGCTGAAAACTTTCGGGCGGTGCATTTGCTTGACATGGACTGGCATTCAGTTAAGAAGTCAGCAGCGAGCGCTCGCTCTGTTCAAGGACACGGAGTATTGCAGGCACATTATGTTGCTTAATCATTCATTGAAACCCTGTCAGTTAAAACTTTATGGCTTTGCTTTAGACTTTGCTAACCTCAGGAATGCTGAGGTGGGGATTCCAGTGACAGCTGCAAACCTTTTGGTTCCTGTTAAGCGTATCGACCGCACCAATTAAATTCACTTTTCCATTCAACTTTGGCCAAGTTTGCAAGAGATAGCTAAAAAAATTTTTATCTCAAAACAATTTACAATTAGATTTTTATTTTTTTTTTGGAAAGGGGGGGTTGTTTTGAGCTTCAGGCTCAGTGGATTACTCCCTTTGCATTCCACATGTTATCACTGCTATGAGTAGCGGTTTTGTTCTCCCTCTATCTCCCGTGCCCTCGCAGGATAAAAGTCCGTCAGTTTTAATCAGCTTCTCACTACTTTTTTTTTTTTCTTTTTACTTTACTTTCAGTCTTTGTTATTCAAGCTTTGGGCAATCAGTCACCTTCAGAGCTGGACTTTGACCTTTGGAGCTGTCGCTTTATCTGTGTGTCTCTCACTATCTTGCCTTTCACTGTGTGAGGTAAGCACACACAACCTGAGACAATGCCCTCACACGAGTAACGCTGCAGGAGAAATTAATAAAAAAAACGGTTTCAGGACAGTCAGAAGAGAAAGGGAAGGAGAAGATGGGAGGCATTGGGAACAAAAATGAGAAGTTGAGTAAGATTTAGCCCTCCCTTTCTCGGGCACGCCTCCTCCCCCTACGAGTACACTTCCCCAACTAAGCTACCTGTTCAGTTTGAGTTTTAGCTCCCTTCCCCCTACCCAGCAAGCCCCTCCTCCTCTTTTTCTACAGGTATAAAGGTGTATTTCTGCAAACGCCTCTACCTTCTCTGCTCTGGGGAGAGTGGGAGACGCAGGACTGAAAAGAGGAAGAGAGTGAGAGTGAGCGAGAGAGGCAGAGGCGGAGTGGGAAGTTTCAGTTTTAAAAAGCAATTGGATTGACCACTCTCTGACTCGTGCTGCAGTCATGGGGCTTGGGGTAAGTGTTAGAACTTTGTCACAAGTTTGCTTAAGGTTGTTTAACTTTGCATGTGAGTGCCAAATTCTCCTGAGTTGACTTAGTCTACGTCTTTCTTTACAGCTTTAGGAAGTTTATGAACTCTAGAACTCAAAGAGCTCACTTGTGTTACTAATAATTTACAGGAGTTTCACAACATGTTTGAACAGGACAGTTGACATAGCTTCCCGCTTTTTAAAATCGGAAGCTCCAGGGCTTTCTTCCCTCAGGCTTTTTCTGGGGGTTTTTTTTTTGTGAGAGGCTGACTTTGTTTCCCTTTCCTTCACTGCAGAAAGGGAAAGATGAATACAAACTGGCGGCAACCTCAGAAGATGGGGGCAAGAAAGACAAAAAGGCCAAGGCCAAGAAGGATATGGACGATCTGAAAAAAGAAGTCGACCTTGTGAGTACAGCGCTTGAGCGATGCCAGTCTGTAATTAGTTGCCACTTGAGGGCTTGATTGATGTATTTTCAGGATGGCACGGTGATACTAAAACCTACAAAATGACATTTAAACTATTTAAAGTCAAAGTTGTTTTATAAAATTCACTCAGTTCATGTTAACACTCAGTCATACAAGCCTCTGCTTTGGCCTCAAGGCTGGTCACATGAGACATAGCTCTGTGCTTACACTGCTGCATGTACAGTCACACATTATTAGGACCGGTTGCATAGTGTAGCTCACAGCTATAATTAAATTGCAAGCTATGTCTATCTAGACTGATCTCAACCAAACATGTCAGTGCCGAGGCGCCGGGTGGGAGTGCCAGGATATTTCAACTGAACAAACTTCCACAAACACTCAGCATTTTTTTTTTTCTTTATTGTTATGCTTCTGATTTTCCACTCTTCCCACTTGACTCTGATGACGTAGAGACTGGCGGAGTTGTGAAGTTTCACACTAAAAAGTTTAGACAGGTTTTGAAACATCCTGGCGTAGACAGATGAGAGAGAGGGAGTGGAAAAAAAGCAGAACGCTTTCCACTGGTGTCAGCTTTTTCTCAGTCTCAATCTGCAGCTTGCTTAGGTCATTTTCCAAGGTCATGTAGGAACTTGGTGTGAGTTCACAACAAAGTTAACTGTAGAGCACCTACATCCACTTATAATGGTCATTTTGGTATCTTAGAAGCCAGGGATGCTTTTCTTAAAAGATTTAAGTGTTTAGGTTTATATCCGACACATGGAGGCATTCGCCTCTCTTCTCACATTTATCCCAGACACTTAATATTATGCATTTCAATTGCAAACAATTTTTCCATCCATTCGGATTAACATAGTATTGTTGGTTATTGGTCATAAACAAACGATGCGAGTAAAGCTAGTGTGTTTTTTAAAAAATGCCATGTAAACTGACTGGTCTCATTTTTTTGTATATATGTACCTATTTACGTGCATTTAAGGTGTATACTCTTGAAAACATTCGAATCTTGTCCTTGTCCTTGACAAGGTCAGTTGACAAAGAGGCAAGTTCACCAACATAGCCAAGCACCATTCAAGTATTAGCAAGCGAGCTGTGTTGAAATGTCCTGCTGATGATTTCTGTCATCAGAAACCATCAATTATTTTGAAGAATGGTGTTTTTTTTTTTTTTTAATGTTGCCAGTAAATGACTTTCACAAGGTCACAAAACAAAGGTGTAGATAGATTTTGTTAGGTAATGTCCAAATATCCAACATGGCTCCAAAGTTACTTGTTTAAAACAACATTTTTGACCATTTGTGGCCTTTGTCAATTCTACAGTGATTTCTTCTTGAATCAAGCAAGGTCACAGAATACTGCAGGTTATTAGGTAAAAAAAAGCCCCATCTTCCTCACACATTAATGATTACTGTCCTCTGTACGTCTTACCTACATCTCAAAGTCCTGAAGGACATCTCAATGCCATGGCAACCCTATCACCAAAGTGCCATGGCCTCCAATGGCCTGCAATTAAAAGCAGGCACTGTCTTTCATGTGTCAGGCCACCACTGGATGTGCATTTCAAAAAAAGATTTAGTGTCAAAGGGCAGCTCAGATTGATAATCTCCAGATTTGAACTGTAGTTAAATATTAATAACATATTGGATGAATGTATCAGCTCAGTAGTAAAACTGTAGGTTACTCTCTGTGAAACTCATGGAGCTGGCAATGTTAATGATTATTGCATCATTAGGCAATTAACCGAGGCATCAAAGTCCAGCAAAAGACAATGGGAACGAAGCCCACAGTAACATAACGCAGCTGGTGATTTGACAAACTGTGACGAAGTCTAACAGAAAGTTCGAAATATAGATCTTACTGAGTTATAGAGTTTGTTTCTTCAACTGGTCCAGCAGTTTGTGGATGGCCAATGTGTAGGTCTTTATGAGCCGGAATGTAATGTAAACACATTATCTGTGGCACATTTGGCATGCGTATTGCAACGCAAAAGGCGGCAGTGCTGATTGAACCATGCGGATACCCCCATTTTTTGCACCATGTGACAGTAAAGCATGCACAGAAATGTGAAGGTGCTCACCTCACCCTGGAACAGCCGCGGACTTCAGATAGCTGTTTGTCATCTAGCATACTGAAGAAAGAGAAATGAGAAAACTTAAATAACATCTCTATTATGTCAGCTGGCAGCATGTGATTTGATTAACGCTTTTAAATGAAAAAGTTTAACTTGTCAGATCAACAAGCACACAATAAGTGAAACTTAACGTGCACTCTTTCAAGTTAAATAAATGTTACCCAAAAATCAGACTGCAATCTACATGTTACTAAAGCAGAAAGCTGAGTGACAGTCATTTAACCTCTGGCACGCTTTTTACAATGCAGGCAGTAAACGACTAGAGCTTTTACACTTTAAACAATCAAAGTGATCCTGTACTATCACCAGCACATGCCCACGCCACAGTACACGAGCTGTGATTTTTAGTTTGTGGGTAGGCGGTTGCTAGGCAACGCGGTGACGTCACAAACCACGTAATACACCATCCAGGTTTTGTGGATACAAATCAGATGGTATTGTTGTGAAATTAAAGTGATAGCGATGCTGGAGCTGGTTTGCTGTAGGTGCATAAACACCAAAAAAAAGGGGGGGGGAAATGGATCGTCTTAGCCCATTGATAGGTGGTTGCTAGGCAACGTGACCTCATGATATTTGACACAGCAGTCCTAGAAGATTATTTTAAACTAGCTTTTAAAGCATTAACATATAAATTCATGGCTGTAAAACAACATCCTTGCTTTATTTATGTATATAATCATTTTTGGTTTTGTTCATTTTTTTCTGGAAATGAAAATGAAATTGCTTTATTGGATTCTCGATCGCACGACTTTGTTGTTTCTCAGTTTCCAATCAATGAAAGGTGCGAGTTAGACATCACCGCAGCTCATCCAAATGACGTGAGATAATCTCACTGTAGGCATCGATCAACACATGTGTCTCCGGTTGTTCATTTGCAGAGCTACTTTAGTTTCTGCCGCTATCTCATTTGGAATTAACTGGATTTTTCCTGGATTAAAACTTTTGGTTGCTTATAAACACTCATTGTTTAACTCTACATGAAATCACTATGAAAATCTTGCACCAAATTCACTTTGATGACACCGATAATGACGTGAGTTAGCCTCCGAGTCAGAGAGCGTTCTTGGGGAGCTTTGCTGAAATGACAAACAAATGAGCACAAACTTTTGAGAGCAAACATCAGTCTATCAGCTGGGTGACATCGACTGACGGAGTGTTTGCTCGCAGCAAACTGATTGCTTGGGCCAATCCGAACGTCACTGAGCTCACGGCAGCATTCGTGTCTCACTTATGCAATGTATCTCAGTCTCTTTGTTTCCCTCTCCATAGGATGATCACAAGTTAACCTTGGATGAACTTCACAGAAAATATGGAACTGACCTAACCAGGGTGAGCACTCTAAACATGTGTGTGTTTCTTTGTCTTTGTGAGTCTTTCAGCTGATAAAGACAGAAGAGAAGATTTCACAATCCAAGCTGAGGTTTTTAGCTTTGTTTTACAGATGTTGGCCTCATTCCTTCTTTCACCCCAATGAAAGGCAGGTGAAAAGCGACTTTTCCAAACACTGGAAAGTTTTTGCCCAAAAAGTGTCCCTGTTATTTAAAAGTACTGTAATGTTCTTGGCTGTGAGTATGATTTGCAAGCAGGTCAAAGACTACTTTGTTAGAAAATAGTCGTGCTTTTGCATTGTTACAAGGAGGCAACATGTTCCCACAATTAAGAGAAGACAGGGGAAATTTCTAGGAAGAGAAAAAAAAAGACCAGCCCTTCAAGGTATCAGTGCACGCCAAACTGTACAAAGAAAGTAAAGCTAGATCCTACACAATAGTTGCTCTTCATGTTTTCCTCATCAAGCTTACGTTACATACACGCAGAATTCAATTCCAAGAGCCAATACAATCCTACCACGACCAAATGCTTGAGTGACGCAGGTTATCTCCTGAAATCTGATCTGTCTGAGTTTGCCCTAAAACAAAGGCTTCATTGAGACCAGAACACCAGACTTATTGATCCTGCCAACAAGGAGGGGAAAAAAGCTCCTTGTTAATCCTGGTATTTGTTTAAAGAGACCTTCAGTCACACATGAAATAACAGAAATAAAACTTGGTATATTTCTCTGTCTTGGTTTTATTACTACTGGTACGCTGAGTTTTGATTTACTACAAGTGAAACGTAAAAGAGAGGAGGCTGTCATTTTAAGATTAGGGAGATAATTTTCTTCCTGTGTTTGGGCTTTCTTTTGTTTTGTGTCAACCAGAC
Organism: Pelvicachromis taeniatus; assembly: GCA_015108175.1. Lineage (NCBI taxonomy): Eukaryota > Metazoa > Chordata > Actinopteri > Cichliformes > Cichlidae > Pelvicachromis > Pelvicachromis taeniatus. The sequence continues at coordinate 6,501 of VURO01050372.1, read as the reverse complement.
CTTAATCCTCCATGTCTTTGTGGAATAGAGTGAACCTGTTGACCAAATAAAACTGTCAAGCAGGAAATGTTCTTGGCCTTCATTATGCTCCTCACCCAGTAAATGAAGATTAAGACAGATTTAGAGAGCAGAATATTTTTTTATATTATAGTTTACACAGCTTCTTCTTGTCTTTGTGTTTCCTTTTAGGGTCTCTCCTCCTCCAGAGCAAAAGAGATCCTGGCCCGAGATGGCCCCAATGCCCTCACACCTCCTCCCACAACGCCTGAATGGGTCAAGTTCTGCAAACAGGTAGGAGTCAAACAACCTCCCCTTGCAAACTACAAACCTGTTTTTGAATATTCAAATAGCAGAAATGCAAAATCAGTCTAAGTCACTGTAAACCAGTACAACCAGCAAAGACTGATGGCTATTTCCTCGTTTCCAGCTGTTTGGTGGTTTCTCCATGCTGCTGTGGATTGGTGCCATCCTCTGCTTCTTGGCTTACAGTATCCAGGCGGCCTCAGAAGATGAACCTGCAAATGATAACGTAACAATAAAGTCTTTTCCTAGCTTATTGTGTATTAAATAAATAACGTATACCACAAAAGATGACCTAACTGTGCCTTCTCTCTGCATGTAGTTGTACCTAGGTATTGTGCTTTCTGCTGTCGTCATCATCACTGGTTGCTTCTCCTACTACCAAGAGGCCAAGAGCTCCAAGATCATGGAGTCCTTCAAGAACATGGTCCCACAGGTGACACATAAAAAGAAAAGCTAATGTAACTGCTCATTTATACACTGTTTTTGTATCATTTTGCTCTATAGCCTCCCAGCGGTAACAACCAACAGTACAAGTTGCACAATTCTAAGGAGTAGTGTTTCTTCATCAGTATTACAATACTGATGATACATTTTTACCGTCACTCATCTGACCTTTTGTTGATGGGAATAAAAACAAGAAATATTCATGATGTCTTTCTGACATGTTTTATAATGTATTTATGGTTTCATAATGTTTAACTAAAATCTTTGACTTTATAGCAAGCCCTGGTTATCCGTGATGGAGAGAAGAAGAACATCAACGCTGAGGAGGTGGTGCTTGGAGATTTAGTGGAGGTGAAAGGAGGAGATCGAATTCCTGCTGATCTGAGAATCATCTCTGCTCACGGCTGCAAGGTCTGCACCTCAAACACTTGTGTTAATCTCAACAAATACATGTCTAGCATGTGTTTCATAGCTAATATATATATTTTACACTGTCCAGTTTACTTCTTTAGACTCAAGCTGCCCTGTGATAATGTTTCTGATTCATGTGTTATGGTTTTTTAATAATTGGGCGTAATGTTAGTCCAGGAAAGCATTACAGTCAAGCTCGCATCATGATGTGTGTTTCCTACTGATGAATCTTTTCTGTATTTGAGTTTCTTTACCTTACCTACATTTGTTGCTCACCTGCAAGCTGTTTGGCAACCCACCTCCACCTCAGCTCCTCATTATATCCTTTTTCTGGCTTGATCAGAGTGGTGTCATTTGTCACTGATTCCTGCTTCTGTGCTTTTGTTCCTCAGGTGGACAACTCCTCCCTGACTGGTGAATCAGAGCCCCAGACACGTTCCCCAGACTTCTCCAATGATAACCCACTGGAAACCAGGAATATTTCTTTCTTCTCCACCAACTGTATTGAAGGTACAGAATGGACTACTAGTGGTTACCACATAAATGCATATAGAGTTTTAATTAGAAATTAGATCACGAATCATCACTAAGCTTCCATGGACTCGGTCTGTCTTTGCTTTTCAGGCACAGCTAGAGGAATTGTCATCAACACTGGAGACCATACCGTTATGGGCCGTATCGCCACACTGGCTTCCAGTCTAGAGGGCGGAAAAACTCCCATTGCCATTGAAATTGAGCATTTTATCCACATCATCACTGGAGTGGCCGTCTTCCTGGGTGTTTCTTTCTTCATCCTCTCTCTCATCCTTGGATATAACTGGCTGGAGGCCGTCATCTTCCTCATTGGTATCATTGTTGCCAATGTCCCAGAAGGTCTCTTGGCTACCGTCACTGTGAGTTGTGGTGTCTAATGGTATTCTGTTTAAATACCTTATACTTATTGATAAAAAAGACTGTGGTTCTAAAAACCTAAATTGTTTCTAGGTGTGTCTGACCCTGACTGCTAAGCGTATGGCCAAGAAGAACTGCCTGGTGAAGAACTTGGAGGCTGTCGAGACACTGGGCTCCACCTCCACCATCTGCTCTGACAAGACCGGCACCCTGACCCAGAACAGAATGACCGTGGCTCACATGTGGTTTGACAACCAGATCCATGAGGCCGACACCACAGAGAACCAGAGCGGTACCTCTTTTGACAGGAGCTCCCCGACCTGGGCTGCTCTGTCCAGAATCGCCGGACTCTGCAACCGTGCCGTCTTCCTGGCTGACCAGAGCAACATTCCCATTCTGAAGGTGAGAAATCTTCATCTATAAAACTGCTCGACTTCCTAAGCACTACCTATTGTACTCTAGTTCATCCATCGTGACCATCACGAAAGACTCCGATAATTCTTCACTGTAAGAACCTTTGTTTCAGTAAAGCAAATCCTCACAGCTCTGGTTGTAAACAAGTACAGAGCTTATTACCTCGTGGTGTATTGACCTAATTCCTTTAAGTATTTTAAGGAATTTGATAGTATACCCAGTGAACAATGGGATGCAGTGACTGTGTTGCAGTATTATGAATTGGCTTGGAATGTTTGGGATACAAGCAGATACAAATGCAGCCAATCAGCACTAGAAATCTTTAGAAAAGCACTCAAGATAATTAAAGGCTGTTTTAAATATACAGCTGGTGCTTTAGCAATGGGTGGCCAGAAAAAAGCGATAAGGTAATATATATAATGAATCCTGGCTAGTGTGCTACTAATGCTCGTTATGAAGGGAATCAAATGTAGGCAATGTGTAGTAGGCAATTTATATAAGAGTTTATATAAGCTTATATAAGAGTGTAAGAGTAAATCAACAGTTTAACATGTGTCGTTCAAGTAATATTGTACTAGGGAATAAAATTAAAACGGAAATGTAGTCTTCAAAATCATCTACCCAGTTTAGGGAGTGATATTCATTAAGACCTGGGTGCTGTATATTTCATGTAATTCAAGAACAAATGATCTAGGTGTAGTTCTGTATACATCAGTCTACATTTGCAAAATATTGTAATAAAGAAGGCATGGGATGTGATTGATGATCCAATTTTAATGACTGTCTTTTTCTAAAATCCACAGAGAGATGTTGCTGGTGATGCCTCAGAAGCTGCCTTGCTGAAGTGTATTGAGTTGTGCTGTGGATCTGTTAGTGAAATGAGAGAAAAATACCCCAAAATTGCTGAGATCCCCTTCAATTCCACCAACAAATACCAGGTAAACCATTCAGATAGTGTGTTAAAGCTAAAAAATAAGAGAAAGCTAATTCACAGATTGTTTAGCCACTTAAGTGTTGTGTTAAAGCATTGACTTAAGCATTAGGCTGTTTCCATATTATTTCTTTTTTAACCTGAACAAGAAGGCTTGTGGCTCTGCCTGTGAAACAAACAACACTACAGAAAAATACAAAGGCAACTTGACAATCACAGGATAGCAAACCCCTAAAGCCCTACCCTACTTTATCATATATTTCAGTTTAAATTACACTGTGGTTTGTCATTTGAGCATCTGCAAATTGAACAGAACAATAAAGTGTTTACTCAGGTTTAATATCATACAGTCATCAGTACAACCAGACTGCTTTATCCAAACAGACCCATTGGACATTAGAAAGCATGCAGGTTTTATGCCATTCTTGATTGGCCTTTTTAAATTTTAGTTTATCTTTGTCTGTTATGTATAGTCTAGGTGCACAACATTTTTAGTAGTAAATGCTGATTTGTGCCCTCTAGTGGTTGGGTTAATCATTAAGCTGTTTTTGGCTAAAGTTCTTATCAAGGCTGTTTAGAGTAACCCAGTTTTTTTTTATTTACATAAACCGCTGATAGTATGGATAAAACCTGCATTTAAATCCAGCCTTTCTGCTGTCCCACAGCTCTCCATCCATAAAAACACCACCCCTGGGGAAACCAAGCATCTGTTGGTGATGAAAGGAGCTCCAGAGAGGATTTTGGACCGCTGTTCCTCCATTGTGCTTCAGGGCAAAGAGCAGGCTCTGGATGATGAGATGAAAGATGCTTTCCAGAATGCCTATGTTGAGTTGGGAGGGCTTGGAGAGAGAGTTTTGGGTACAGCTAGCTTCCTACTATAGCTACATCCTGTATCAGGTAGTGGAAACAACGCAAAGTTCTGACAAGTGTTTTCTTTGTGTCTTATTCAGGTTTCTGCCAATTCAACCTGCCTGATGACCAGTTCCCAGCAGGCTTTGCTTTTGATACTGATGAGGTGAACTTCCCCACTGAGAACCTGTGCTTCATCGGACTCATGGCCATGATTGACCCTCCTCGTGCTGCTGTGCCTGATGCTGTTGGGAAATGCAGGAGCGCTGGAATCAAGGTATGATAACTTTTGGATGACCAGATGTTTGTTGTTTTGGTTGTGCAAAGTACTCAAATCTTTTTTCATCTCGTCTTTCTCAGGTCATCATGGTCACAGGTGACCATCCAATTACAGCCAAGGCTATTGCTAAAGGTGTGGGTATCATCTCAGAAGGCAATGAGACTGTTGAAGACATTGCTGCCCGCCTGAATGTTCCAGTCTCAGAGGTCAACCCTAGGTTAGTTCTCTTTCAAAGATTCACTGTGCTAGTATCTCTCAAGCGTAAGGAGCAGCTGTTAAAAATCTTTCTGTGGGATTAGCTGGCAAATGGACTGGTTCTTAAATAGTGCTTTTATGTTCTACCCTAGCAGTCAAAGTATTATCTTACCACAAGCTTCATTTACCCCTACCACACACAGTCATGCAAGCACCATTATCTATGCCTAAGGTGCTTTTAACCTTACATTTACTCCATTTTAACCTTTCCATTTGAATGGGGTTCAGTAAATGGCCCAAGGATACTTGGCTGCAGATTGAGGTCTCGCAATTAGTAGACAACCCGCTCTACCTCATAAGCTTCGGCCACCTTAGAACAAAGCGGTTGCTGTAGGGTGGGTGTGGCTGAGGAGCTAGAGCTTGTTGTCTATAATTGGGTGTCCTAGTTTTTCCTAAGGGTGGTGCTGTCATTGCTTTGGTAGAATTGTCTTTATTTTTCTCCATGTTTTTTTCTTTCTAATCTCCTGATCATATCCTACTGTTGTACTAATGCTGTTGTAATTTCATCTTCAGGGATGCTAAGGCCTGTGTTGTCCATGGTAGTGAGCTGAAAGACATGGCCTCGGAGCAGCTTGACGATTTGCTGAAGCACCACACAGAAATTGTATTTGCCAGGACCTCCCCTCAGCAGAAACTGATTATTGTGGAAGGATGCCAGAGACAGGTGAGCATCAGGGGGGATTCTTACAGACACAGTTTTACAAATGTTTTGTTTGTAACTTGTAAAAAACACTTTCTTCCTTCCAGGGAGCCATTGTGGCCGTGACAGGTGACGGTGTGAACGACTCTCCAGCTCTGAAAAAAGCTGACATTGGTGTAGCCATGGGCATCGCTGGATCTGATGTCTCCAAGCAGGCCGCTGACATGATCCTGCTGGACGATAACTTTGCCTCCATTGTCACTGGAGTGGAAGAAGGTAAGATCTACATCAAGACCCATACCTGCAGAAATATGGAAATATAAACTACAAAGCATCACTGAATCTGCTAAATTACTTTGTTCAGGACGTCTGATCTTTGACAACTTAAAGAAATCCATCGCCTACACTCTGACCAGTAACATCCCCGAGATCTCACCCTTCCTCCTCTTCATCATCGCCAACATCCCTCTGCCCCTAGGAACAGTCACCATTCTCTGTATTGATCTGGGAACTGACATGGTGAGTTGCTTGGCTCCTAGTGCTGTTCCATATAGAGGTTCAAATGAACACAAATATAGGTGGAAAGTTTATGTCTTTCCTTGTGGTTTTGCAGGTCCCTGCCATCTCCCTGGCATATGAGAAAGCTGAGAGCGACATCATGAAGAGACAGCCCAGAAACCCCAAAACAGACAAGCTAGTGAATGAAAGGCTCATCAGTATAGCCTACGGACAAATTGGTAACACATTTATTTATTTATAAATCTCAGCTTTTATAATCAATACATGACTTTTTAGGCACCAACATAGTGGATGCTCTTCCTACCAACCCAAAAACAAAAAACAAAACAAAACACAAACTGAAGCATATGCTCTCTCTCTCTCTCTACTGTCCCCTGGTGAAAAATCTGTATACTGTATTTTGAATCTCATATCCAAAATGGCTGCCTTGTTGTAGCGAGATGCTAGTTTTTTCCAGGGGGAAATCTTTGCTTATTACAATACATTTCTGGTGTGAACGTTTCAGATGGTTTTGATTTTTTTTTATACCTGACTTCATGGTAAAGTCTGCATCGAATACAACAC
>VURO01050371.1:0-17200 GCA_015108175.1 Pelvicachromis taeniatus | reverse complement strand
CAGGATAGAGACATGCTGTGGAAGAGAGCCAGAGATTAATAACAAGTATGGTTGAATGCAGGGAGATCTATTAACACATGGTGAATGAGAAAGGTGACTGAAAAGGAAAAACTCAATAAATCAAGGGGGTCCCCCAGCAGTCTGAACCTATCGCAGCATAACTAAGGGAGGATTCAGGGTCACCTGATCCAGCCCTAACTATATGCTTTAGCAAAAAGGAAAGTTTTAAGCCTAATCTTAAAAGTAGAGATAGTGTCTGTCTCCTGAATTCAAACTGGAAGCTGGTTCCATAGAAGAGGGGCCTGAAAACTGAAGGCTCTGCCTCCCATTCTACTTTTAAATACTCTAGGAACAACAAGTAAGCCAGCAGTGTGAGAGTGAAGTGCTCTAATGGGGTGATATGGTACTACAAGGTCATTAAGATAAGATGGGGCCTGATTATTTAAGACCTTGTATGTGAGGAGCAGGATTTTGAATTCAATTCTGGATTTAACAGTATTGTTGTTGTATTTTGTTAATTCTAACTTTTTTTGTAAATTTGTAAGAAACAAATGAAAACCAACCGAGTAAATCAACAACAGGATACAGGAACAGATATTTATTACAGAAGCCTTTTGTCTGTATTCTTATTTAAATACGTCACACCCATTAAAATTAAATATAAAATATAGCCACAAATAGAAATAAAAATATATTTTTTCTAATGATTAATACTGTGACACTGGTATACAAACAACTGTGTTAAAGAGAATAATATTCAATGGCCTTTCTGTTACATCAGCCACTCAGTAAGTCTGTGTAGTAGATTCAAACTGCAGTGACTACGTTTCAGCTGCCTACTGACATTGCATGACATAAAGGACATTGTTTAGGGTGAAGCACTGGCATGACATCTACAAACACTGCAAGTGTACTCTTTAGTGAGTACAAGCATGCTAATAGCAGTTCCTGTTGCTGTCGTGTGTACTTCATATTCTAAAAAGAAGTTTGGATTTCAAACTTGAGGATGCTGCAAAGAGAAAGAAAATCAGAGCATGAACTGAACACAAGTGGATTCTTTCCACTGTTACTGATTAAAACGGGAGAGAATAGTGTGTTCAGTTTGTTAACTATGTACCACAGACTGAACCCTGAATTCCCCGCCTTCCACTAAGTACTCAAAGAAACTGCGAGGGGTTTAACCACCTACTTGGCTGTTCCAAAGCATTCGGCAGACAGAAAGTTTTTTTTTTTTTTATCTTAACTCTGTCATTGGCTCAAAAGCCGGCACATTCAATGCCTGCAGCTCTAGAGTGAATTGCAGTTCCCACACTGGAGAAACAGTTTGCATTAGCTACCCAGTCATGCCCTAAAGCTGGCCTTGGACCAATGTGGGTAAAAAGAAGCCTTTAGGTTTAAAGCAGCTCAATCAGCTTAAAAGGGATATCACAACATCGTCTCACAAAAGTGATCATCTCAGTCAACCATCTTATTCTCGATGCAATAAGAAAACTCATCACAACAGATACGGTTCTTATGAGAAGGACACTTTCAGCTGACTCAAGACATCGATGCCAAACTCTCCCATTCAGCTTGTGTAGGAGCTTCATTATTCCCACTGACATGCAAGTCTCTTCACCCATCCAAGGGTGAAGCAAGAACCCACGTACTTCAGTGTTTGGGACTGAATCCCTTACATGTACTGAGTCCTATCTCAGTACATGCCTCTGTTGTTTATCTATGGTACAATAAGGGGCAGATTTCATTTGTGCTTCTTGTCTGAGCTAATTATCAATACACATGTACAGCGTCTCACTGCTAAGCATTTCCAACTAGTATGTAAATAACAGTCGAGGCTCTGCCAGGAGGACCATTGTGTGAAGGGTTGCTATGGAGAACAAACAGTCAGGTTTGGCATCTGTTTTACATTAACATCTTTCTTAAGAAGGTTTAGAGGATCTGCATGTACACACAGGTTCTCCAAAGAAACAATGTTGTGATCTATTTTCCCTCTTTAATTTTAAGATTACAACAGCTGCTGTACCACTGTACATTTTTGACACTATTAACTATTACAAACCGCATCATCTCATAGTATTTTATTTGTAGCAATAGCAGAAACTAGTGACAGTTAGATCAATACTATTTATCACATATTGCACAAATTCTGTCCCTCTCTCAAGATAGACAACACCCAAATGAAAACCAATCAAAGTTGCACCAAAGAGATCTTATTCACAAACATTCAAACATTCACAAACACCAAAACCCACGATACAACAACATAAACTCACACATTTTTTTTTATAAAAGGTTTTTAAAAGCTTCATAAATGGTTATCTGTGTAACCTTCAAAATGCATGAATAAACTAATTTGCACCACATAGCAAAAAAAGAAAAAGTGAATATAGAAATATTTTATAGAAAAAAGTTAGACATGTCTGGATCTGTGTATCAAATCTCCACCGTGTCCTTTTCATGCTTTCATGGCGTGTCTATTACACATTTGGTACTTGTTGTACAGACAGCAGTACTTTTACCTTGTTCCTAGCAAGGTAAAGGAGTGTTTGTGTGAAACATAGCAGCAGAGGCTGGTGAAACAATCACTTTTCTACTTGATTAACAGTTGTTGTGCAAATGAACTGTAATTAAGTTTTTTTTTAACTACACAATCTTTTGATTGTGTTTAAAGTGATGAGAAGTAATGAGCAGCACTAGAAAAGCATGACCTTTCACCTCATCTGTGAGGCTTTCATTCCACTGTGACATCGTGTCTTTAGTGTCAGCACGTCTTTGTTTTTTATGGCCATTGCAAGTGAAATATAACAAAACCATTTGAACAGCAATCTTGCTGACAGACTTGTGACATCTGTTTTTGGTTTTCTGCTACATTAATGTGGTTGCTAATTATCTAACTACTATTTAGGATCATGGTGAAGAAGTGCTTTCTATCTTCAAAGTTAATACCTAAAGACACAATTTAATAATAAATAATAATAATAATTATATGTTACGGTTCTTTTGATGTGGAGGAAAAAGAGCGGACATCCAAGTTATTACAAAAACTACATGAACTTTATTTGCAAACACGTGTGGGCGTGACTCCACACGTGGAAGATGTGCTCCCCGGGTCAGCTGAGCCGATCTCAAACATCCTTTGTTTGCTAAACAGTTTTAAACAACCGCGGTACAAGTCACATGAGTATCTAGAATGCCATTGGGTGCTTCTGATCACATGGGTGCCTGTGGGGCTGCACCTCTGTGCATGTATGCACCTCTGACCTGCCCCACTCCTTCATCACCTAGGCAACCGCAAACGGATCATGTAACTCAATACCTGAAACCCCCCAGGGTGTCCTGCTCAGAGCTCCCACAATGGAGACCAGGAGGGGGGGGGGTTTACAGCTCACTTTAAGACACCTTCAGCCTTTATTCATTCTGGAGCAGTGTCAATATAACCAAGTTACTCCTACATTCTATTTAACACATTTCTAAACTATAAAGTGAATTACAAATTCCTACATTATAATAATTAATAGAGTTTTCTGAGACAGTAACATATTTTTAGTAAATCAGTCAGCACCGAGTTATGATGGTCACTTAGCTGAAGCAGCGAAATGCTCCACAGCTTATGATACAGGGTTTGCTGTGCTTTTACATTTTTACTGGGTTGCTTTAGTGCCTTGTTTATGCACTACCAGCTTTTAATTAACAGTAAATAGCATTTAGCTATAAAATGAAGGAAAGTAAGCCCACATTCTTTAGCTCTTTTCCCTGTCAGCCCTGCATGTGCATTTTAGAATGAATAAAGAGCTTGTAAGGCAACAACCTGTTTCCTATTAACTTTATGAAATACTTACAGCTAAATTAGTGCAGTTTCACTAACTTAACTAGCTGACAGAGAGCTAGTTAGCTAGCATTCGATAATGGATTCAGAATCACAATAATCTTTATTTGCCCAGGTTTGTGCACACAAACAAAGAATTTGACTCCTGTTCAGTTTGTTCTCTGCATGCAAGAAAGCAATGCATTTTTAAATAAGCTGTATGTCGGTATATAATAGATTAAAAGTAAGAAAAAATAAGTTACACAAAGTGTTAGCTGAGGCTACAAATCCAGAAGAGTTTACTGGGGACATAAATCAAGACATAAATCAAGGGTGTGAAATAAAATATTTCCCTCTGCTGTTTACTGTAACTTCTGCGTGCTAGTCCACCGTGTCCATTTCACGCTTTGTCTCTCCAAAACGTGAAAAGGACATGTGGACTGGTGAGTTTGTCTTACTCATCATTTGTCTCATAAATATTTATTTCATACTTATGTGCTATGATTTTGCCATTGCTAAGGTAACATTGCTTTACTTACTACCATAAAAGCAATTTAGGAGACTGAGACAAATACACAGTCATAGGTTGCTGTATCCTTTATTATTCAGTCCCTGATTTAAATGATGTTTGTTCCTTTTTTCTGAGGAAGGGTCAGCATTTCCAGACTTTTATAGTACTGTCAATGTCATCTGGCATAGCTGAGATAACCAGGAGGAGCTTTTTCTTGTTTTCTGGATTATGGAATCATTTATTGAGAATTTGTCTTATATGGAGCCATTCAGCTGTGTAAACAAGCAAGTGGTGGGAACAGTGAGTTTTATCTGATTCTGTGTATTTGTGTTGATTTCTAGATTTGCTGGCTTAAGCTATTGGTAGTGGCTAGACTACCTGAATGTGAATTGACAGGCCTATGTGTAGTCAGCCACAGGTTGGTTTAGATGAGGTGGAGAGGTAAGCTGTGTTACCTAGCTCACATGATTTTATTTTTTTGTTATTATGAGTTCATTTGGTGAGTTTTGGGTTTGTTGCTCATGTCACGTCTGCTGAGGCTGCCTACATATGAGCTCCGATGATGTTTGATCCAGGCTACTTTACAAGAGATATGACTGAGTGAACAGTAAAATTACAAAATCATTATATAAATGCAAGTACATGACATTATATTTATTCTAGCAGCGAATCTTGTATTGCTCATTATTAATACTTTAACCCTTTGCATGAATTACCATCAACACTGACACAAATACAGGAAAACAGCCTTTGAATAGCTGTCCACTGTAGTGACCACTATGCATGAAAGGGTTAAACTGTGGCAAGATTACTACAACCCTGCAGCTCAGAAGCACATTACCTAACACCCTCATTAAAAAAAAGCACTGTTATGGCTTCTGTGGTTGTGCAAGTATTGCTACAAATTCACACAATGAATAGAGAAAAGGTTTAATACATGAAAGACATTTCACATTGTTACATACAGAACAAAACAAGACTATTCCTGCCTCCAGAGATGCTTATTTGACTAATCCCACTGGTTTACCCTCTTGGTCAGTAGCATTACCATCTCCCACAAATACCTACAAAAACTACCTTGCTTTGCACTTATGTGACATTCATAATCATTTCTTTAACATTCAAAAGGCACAATCAATCACTGCCAGTAGTGATCACAGTACGGCTATACACCCGAAGAATACAAGGGTACAAAAACGAAAATAATTTTTTAAAAATATCATTATATAATAAATCCCTCATAAAATTTTTTAAAGTCTTAAATACAAAAAATTCATATTCCAAAGTGCTATGATGCTGAAGCTTGTGGTGGCACAACAACAAAAAAATGAGGCTTAAATCTCAGACTGACGGTCCACATCAACATTCCAGTGTTTCCTCAAAGCTTTAAAACCTACATGCATAAACCCAGCGCTCTACTTCCTCACACTGTGCTATTATTTAATGGTGTAACCTTCAAAGAACACTCAGCCTTCAAGGCAACTGAAGAAAATGCCTACCAAGGCGCAAAATGAAGGTCTACAATACTGTAGCTCTCTGGCAACACTATATTGTAATATGACTTTTAGTTTGACTGTAGTGTTTGAGTTGTGTAGTAGACGTTTTATCTTAAAGAAATGCAGATTCATAATTTAGCTGTGATCAGTAATCACCTTTAAAGAATACCTATAGTTGCACTGTTAAAAACCAAAATCCATCCATCTGGTTTCTTTTGCTTATCCGATTCAGGATCGGGGGGGCAGACCCTACCTATGCCAGTTTTCATGGTTCAAGAGGCATGATACACTCTGAACACGTCACCAATCTATCAAGGGCCCATAATAAAATCCACTGAATAAAATATTGCCACTTGACTGAAAACTGAAAAGTCAGGGACTTTGGACATTTCCAAAATAATTACTTGCACGTTTTAAGATCCTCTCCAGACATTACTACAAAAATAGCCCTACAACCTGACAACCTAACAAAGTGCATATCATCTGTTTAAATAACACTACTGTAAATGAACAGAACAACATGTAGGCAATGATTTGAGTTAAATATAATAAAGCACCAGGCTTTGTAAATACATGTAAATTCTTTGTTATTCAAAAATAATCCATAAGAATATAAAAATTCTAATATCACATATTTATCCTTCTTGCAATTTGCTACTTATTAATTTATTTTGCTGCAAAAATAATCAGTTCCCTTTCTATCAAAGGAGTGACACTAAAGGACGGCACGTATGATTATTTGGACTTTGATTTTAAGTCCAGCACTTGTTTCACTTTCCTCAGCATTAAAGCAGCAATTCCAACACACATAATCAAAGTGACCACATACAGCCCCACAAACAGAACAGCATCACCACTTCCGTGCAGACTTGAGTACAACTTCCTGCGGCCCACAAAGTCCAGATAGGAGGCATGGATCTGACACAGGGTGCAGCAAGATAAGAAAACGTGGAATATTTGATGACTCTGTCCCACAAAATCGCATCGCCCGGGGAAACAGCGCTCCAGCAGAGGGCAGGTGAAGAAGAAAGCACAGCTGAGAAAGAAAGCCACCTGGCCAAAGTGGTAGATAATGGCTGGATCACTGCTGGACCAGAAGAACAGTCTCTTGGCCACTGGACTGATGTCCCAGGAATAGGCGAGCGCTGAAGGCACCACCTGGCACACCTTACGCACCCACGTTGGTAGGGTGTGGTTGCAGTATTTGCCGCAGCAGCATCCTAAACATGAAAAGCAGCTGAGGACTGTGGCAGTGGGCATGAAGATACCACTCACCAGTCCATGCAAGCTTTCATCCACAGCATAGTAAAAGTGGACTACAGCACTACCGTATTGATACTGTGCAACCCCTACGTAGTCCAGAAAGTAGAAGCAATAGTGAGTAAGATCAGACTTTCCTCCCAGTAAGTGAGCAGCAACACTGAATGCAGAGTAGGTCAAAGAGGACAGGATGAGGATGAGCAGGGGCCACGAATGACGGTCCTCGATAAAGTCCACAGTCTCAGTGAGCTGGCACAATTTAATCAGCAACACTGAAAATGCCACCAGGTGAGTCCAAATGTTGAGGGTCTCATTGTGGCGCTGAAACAAGGACAGGAAGTAGTAGCGCCAGTTTTGGTTGAGTGGACGGTAGCCGGTGCAGACGTAGCGTTCCCGGAAGTAGGAGGGAACCTCGGTGTCTCTAACAGTGCCGGGCATGGAGGGTGCAGCATCAGTCAGCAACTGGGGAACCTGCCGGATCTGCTGCAGGCTGATAAACACTCGGCCGATGCTCTCCATCACAATGGTTACCATGACTGTCAGTAGCTGGCTGATGCACACTGGGTAGTTCCTGCAGATAAGTTTTTTTAAGAGTTAAAACCCACAGAAATAAACGGTTTAGTTAGATTTGTTTTATTCTCAAACATTTCATTATGCTCCAACTACAGTGATGTACAGTGGCAAAGCAGTTAGACACAAAACAGGCCATCAGCATGTGAAAGGAAGCACTAAATACCAGAATGGCAAAACTCCATGTTTTTAGATTACACAGATAAAAAAAGCAATTAGTGAGTGTTACATGTTACCACTGGGGTACTTTGGAACTTTATAAAGAATTATCTGGCTATTGTCATATCCAGCTACAGGAAGGGCTTTCCACACAAAGAATTACAGCTTACCCACCCAATCAAATGTTAAAGTTACAGCGTGTACATTTTTCACTGCTAGATGTAAGCGCGTTGCACTCTACAGTCAAATGAGTTTGATTTTCCTTCCCTCCAATTGTGTGATATATAATTCTGGTGGCTCCTATAGAACAAATATGATTTAGGCAGCCCATAATGGTCAGCATGTTTCTACTACTGTTTAGACTGGACTGACCCAAATAGTTATCTGTGGAAGTCGATCCACTGTTTACCTCAGCTGTTAATGTTGGGTGAGAAGCATTGTATTTACTCTGGAAAAGCTCTGTGAACACGTGAGTGAGTAGCTGTTAGCTGTTGTTCGCGGGTGTTAATGAAACTTTCTTTGGAAGTGGCGCTAACATTTCCAAACTCTGATACTTAGTGAATAAATTCTCACATGACAGGAGAATGTAGTGTAGCTGTTTATCAAGAGAAATTGAGATTTTTAGGATGCTCAAGCCTAATATTAGCTGCCATAATGTTAGCCTATGAAAAGTTCTTGCTGTTCAGCTAGCTGCTCAGAGACAGGAGAGCTGCATGGCTAATCTGCCTACACTAAGTAATTGTAACAGTAATGGGATAAATGAGAATGTTCATGCATGTTTTTGTCTATAAATATCTGGAAATGCTTCCCGAAGTGTACACATGTTTTGGAGTGCACCGACTTCAATTGAGGAGATGAGGCCAGGAAGAAGAAGAGGCATCTATCACTTTTCACTTCTTTGGTGAGCGGGAGCCCTTCTTCGATGATAAAACACAGGTATGATGTTTTATATCTTCAGTCTAAAGGCATGAATTTAAATCTCCCTCGGCTATAAGTCAATGCCTATGACTTATTTTCTCTTCCAGCTCCGGTGTTTTGTGTATGCAGCTGCTCTCATCCCACATACTTAAAAGGTGATTAGTCGGAAGTGAGAGCCTTCCTGACCACTGTATTCAAATACGGTGGGGGAACATGGTGTTCCCCCACAAACCACAGACCCACTATGTATTTTTAATACATTCATTATAAGCATCCATTTACTTGTTATACGATGTAATTACACACTATTCTACGCATATTTGTGAGCACAATAAACTTTATTTCTATTAAAACAGCTTAATAATTGATGACAGTACCTTTATGAAAAATATATAATATAGGAAACACAATGCCATTTCTAACCTGTGACATGCTGAGTAGATTACAGCAAGTCTCTAACGTCTCCCACTGTACATCCTTTTACTGCTAACATTCCCCAAAGTCCCAGAGGTTAAAGAAACAAACCGCTGTGTCTCTTGGAGTGTCTACTATGAAGCTGGGGAAAGGCAACATGCACAGACCCTCTAATTGCAAAAGCTTCATTTGGCTGCTGCCTTATTTGCAGCAGCCAAATGAATGGATCTAAATAATTGATTTGTCACACATTTATGTTGGGTGCCCTTCCTGACACAACACTCCCATAGATTTGTTTGCACATGTTAGGCAAATCTATAACCACTACCCCATCAAGGTAATACACAGTCCCTCTGGTTGGAGAAACACTCAAACATATAGCCTGCGTTACCTCAAGTACATGTCACATAAAGTCAGTGTATGTTGTTTTCCTGCATTTCTGTCTAGTTCCACTCTACCTGTCAGAGCGGTTTTGTGTTGTTAAGATATGTCCTAATGCTCTCTGTCTCCCAGGCTTAAGCTAATGCATGTAACAAGACAATATATCTAACCTGAGGTGTTTTAGTCAGAACCCCGCCCCCTCCAAAAAACAAAAACATTTCCCTTATTTACATCTTTTGGCTGCAGCGGTCTGAGAGAGAAGCTGTCACTTCATTTGTGCTCGTGCATATGTATTAAGTTCCTAGGTTTTCAATTAGAGCAGCTATCTTGCTTTCACTGCAACTACTGTGAAGGCCCTGTTTTAAAGAGTATTCACAGTAAAGCATTTTGACACACCAAGAAGAATAAGGCAGCTTTTGTTGTATGTGTTTAGAGAGAGAGTGTGTCTCTATGTGTGAATGAACTGTGTGGCTCTTACAGCTCTTGATTCCTGCAGAGACTGTTGTACTTCACCAATATCAACAAAATTCATCATATAAAACTATCAGGACCAACCCCCCTCCCCCCTTGTCTTATAAACCAAGCACACCCCTTTCCTTGCTGGGTGCTTTAGCCCCTCTCTTGCAGGTTACTTCAGGCTTGAGCCAAGATGATGTAACTAACTAAAACCTTTGATCCACAAGCCCTATCTATAAGAAGCAAAAGTTGTAATAGGCTTCAAAAGAGGACCCTATGGAAAGATGACGAAAGGTTAAAGCTCCCCTTATCTCACTCAGTACACTGTTGGGTGTGTGTGTGTGACCCAGGTACTACAGTGTTGCCATGCTGGAGTGGCAGGTGAACTTTGTCATGGTCATTTTTGGAAGGAATCATCTGAACAGATCTCAGAGGAAAGACTCAAACCTGCAACCTGTGGGTAACTAATCGACTGTTCCTGTTAATGTCTGGCCGAAGTTGGGCCTATTCTGCCCGCCCTCCCTTAGTGTAGCAGACGAGAACCGGTCCTGAGCTCGGTTCTCCAGCCTCTTCCGGTCTGTACTCCAGCAAATGAAGGATTAAAAAAAGTTTTGTATATTCATTTGCAATAGTAGGCTATTGTATTGTAAACACAACGCCTCACATCACTTTACTGCCTCCATAAGCCCTTATTTAAAAAAAGTAAAAAGCATGCTACAGCCTGTTGATATCAAACCTCCCTCACTAAAGTGGGGTCGCTTTACCAGATAATCGTGCGTATGCTACCGAGAGAGTCTGGGGAACACAACCTCCCAAGACAGTTCTTTAAAAGTAAAAAGGCGCCTTATTCGACTTAATGTGTCCATCACATTAGAGGTCTGCTTACTGTTTCAACTACACATGAAGTCATAAATGAGAGATGTCTCACCTGCCAACCTGGGTTTCTCAAAGGCCGCCGGTAAAATGACCTCTCCTTCCTCCTCCGCCTACCGACAGTGCGTTCAACAGATTGAATCGCACTTCTGAAACGACCGTCGAAGTACTGGAAATGCGACCGGCAGTTTAGTCCTTTACCCCACAAAAATAAAAGCGTTATTTTCAGTCACGCATCGTGATTTGCGCTATAGTTCCCATTGCAAATAAACTAATACCGTACATACATAATAAAATGTCACACCAACACTGAACTAACAATTGAACCTTATAGAGTCCAGTATTAAATACCAACATTGACATTGTGTTCAACACCTTTCCAGTTTTCTGAGATCACGAGTTAAATTTAGCCTCTTGCGCTGAAAAATGACTTCATTGTAGGTTCAAAGAGGCATATCTGGGGTACTTCCCAAAGACTTTTTCTGCATTATAAAATTTTAAAACCTTTTTCCTTGGAAGTTATTCTACCCCTATCTTTTCTTTGTATTCAGGATTATTAAACGACTGTCTGGGATGGTTGTTAAACTTCAGCTGACGTTTTATTTTGAAAAAGAGATACAGGAAGTTGAGTCGTGCTCTTCTTTTTGTTGAGGAAGGTGGTTTACTAAAAACATTAAAACGAAGTACCGAAAGAAAATCTCGGAAGTTATTTGCGCGCGCCTGACACACGCGCGCGCACACACGTGCACAAAAATATGTTTAGAAAAATATTTTTAGAAGCTATTGTTTCGTGTGCTTATTGGGAAATATGTCTTACTCTACATTTGGGAGAACATTGGAAAAATACACTTGAATCACAAGAGACATTTTCCAGACATTTAATTCAACGTGAAAAGTCCCGAACAGCAGCTAAATCAGTGGTTTGTTTGAGGGAAGGGGAGAGGAAGGTGCCTAGACTGCCTCGGGGTGATTTTTCTGGAACACTCGTTATCAGTGACTTTGCTCCGGAGGTTTACAGAGTTTACACAGACACCGTTATATAATCTGGCATGCAGGCAACCACTGCAATGACCACACCACTTAAGTATGATTTGAACTGTGAGGTTTGTACGAACGTGTTCTATTATTGTAGTCATTTTGACCAACAAAAAGTTCTCACATTAAAAACAACTAGAATTTTAAAATATAAATTCATGTGATTATGACAGATGAGAAGTTGTTCTGCCTAAAAAAAATGTTTCTGGAAACTATGGGGAAAATAAAACTACAGGGACATATCGTATAATAATATACGCTCTGGTTTTATAGTTTTGAGATATCAATTTTCTTGTAAAACCTTTGTCCAAAAAAAATGAGCAGGTTATACCAGTTTTTTTTTTAAACTGTGAGATTTAAGAATGTTGTGTACTGTTAAAAAAGTGGTTGACATATTGTAAAACATTGAGCAAAGGGTACTGTGTTTGATATTTGTTTTGAATTCAATTCAGAGTTTGTAGAAATTATTTTTCTGTAACCAAGAATCTTTGACTGGAATATTGAAATGAGCTCCTTTGTAGTTTAGGTCTAAACCAACAGATTACATTTTATTTATACAGCGTCAAATCACAACAAATGTCGCCTCAAGGCGCTTTATATTGTAAGGTAGACATTTTAGCGACAGTGGAAAGGAAAAACTCCCTTTTAACAGGAAGAAACCTCCGGCAGAACCAGGCTCAGGGAGGGGCGGGGCCATCTGCTGCGACCGGTTGGGGAGAGAGAAGAAAGACAGGATAAAAGACATGCTGTGGAAGAGAGCCAGAGATTAATAACAAGCATGATTCAGTGCAGAGAGGTCTATTAACAGATGGTGAGTGAGAAAGGTGACTGAAGAAGAAATACTCAATGCATCATTGGAATCTCCCAGCAGCCTGAACCTAACTAAGGGAGGATTCAGGGTCACCTGATCCAGTCCTAACTATATGCTTTAGCAAAAAGAAAAGTTTTATGCCTAATCTTAAAAGTAGAGATAGTGTCTGTCTCCCGAATTCAAACTGGGAGCTGGTTCCATAGAAGAGGGGCCTGAAAATTGAAGGCTCTGCCTCCCATTCTACTCTTAAATACTCTAGGAACAACAAGTAAGCCAGCAGTGTGAGAGCGAAGTGCTCTAATGGGGTGATATGATACTGCAAGGTCATTAAGATAAGATGGGGTCTGATTGTTTAAGACCTTGTATGTGAGGAGCAGGATTTTGAATTCAATTCTGGATTTAACAGGGAGCCAATGAAGGGAAGCCAATATAGGAGAAATATGCTCTCTCTTTCCAGTCCCTGTCAGTATTATTGATGCAGCATTTTTGATATGAAAGGAAGGTTAGGTTAGAGATTAAAATTAGCTAAGACCACTGGGTCTAGAGATGGCTTTTAAAGTAACGGTTTAACTACTGCCAGGTTGAAGGCCTGTGGTACATAGTCGATCATTAGAGATCAGTTGATCATATTTAAGATTGAAGCATTAATTAACGGTAGGACTTCTTTGAGAAGTCTTGTAGGAATGTATATATGCATCAGCACACATACAGGAATAATAATCTTCTGGGTTTTTTTCTAGTGTGTTTTCCATGTTTCAGAAAATTATTTAGTGTCTTTTGTTTGACCTCCTCCTTCTTTTCCTTTCTGGCTATCAACCTGCCTGCATGTGCACGCCGTAATAACTTATGCTGTTGTAATTTAGGAAAAGATGCCTGCATTTGATCTGCTCACCAGCTGGATGGTGTCCGAAACAATTTACCATCGAGATGTAATTGTTTGCAACTTGACTTAGAATGACCTGACAACTTATTTTTTTCTTTTTGCAGAACAATTGGTTGTGGTCAAATAAAGTAGGTAAAATAGGTTATGTCCCATAAGGGTGTCTACTTAGAAGACTGATTTTTTTGAATGGGGAACATAAAATCAGTTTTAGTCCATAGTGTGAGACCCCTCTTTCAAACAGCTTCAAAGTTAACAGCGTACTTACTTAGTACACAGCTATGCACCTGCCAAGAGTGAAGTAAAATTAAAGAATTGTTTCTGATATAAGCAAAGACACTGACATGGTGCTGGGTCGGTGACCCAGCGTTTTGTGTTTATCATTATTATTATCTTATGTTCTTCTATTAAGATTTGCTAGTTAGGTTTTGGTTCTGCATTCCCTCTGTCCAGTTTAGTCACGTCCCTGTGTTAAGCCCACGTCTCTTAGTATGTGTCTCGGCATGTGTGTTGAGTTCCTATTTTACTTTGAAGGTCTGTGTCTCATGTCAGTGTTTCGAGTTTTGTTTCCCTTGTCCTGTTAGCTCTGATTTCTCCCAGCTGTGTTTCCCTCCTGTCTCTCATTCCCTCATTATGCCTCAGTGTATTTAACCTGTGTTGTACCCGCTATATGCTGTGTGTGTCTGTCTTGTGCTCCTGTTAGTTTTTGAGGTTCCTGGTCCCAGTTTAGTTTCTAGTTTTGTATTTGAGGTTTTGGTTTGTTGTTAAGTCTTTTTCTATGAAGAGTTTTGTCCCAGCAATAAAGCTGCGCTTTAAGCTAACCTCCCATCTATGAGTCCTGCATTTGGGTCCAATCCTGCCTGCCACACAGCGGAACCATGACAGACACACGCATTCACATGCTGTGTCCCAATTCAGGGTCTGCATCCTTCGGAGGACCCGGCCTTCGCAGTCTACGTGGGCCGGCTCCTCCAAAGGTCAAGAAGCCCGGAAGTGAGAGGCTTGTGAAATGGGACGGTCTAGCCTTCAGATTTGCATCAGCAGCTGTTCCCGCACTTACCGCTTCCACCTCCTCAGTTTTACCGTCTCCGTTGCTGCCGCCAGTGGTGGAAACTATGAATTCTGGGATATGTTGGGCCACGAAGGATACACTCAACCCATCCTTCAAATTCAGGAATTAAAGGACGCATTTGTCGGCCACATTTGGAGCAGCCTTCGAATTGGGACAGCCTTCGTCGTGTCGCTGTGACGTAACCGGCCTACAAATGCGGCCTACGAAGGATGCAGCCCCTGAATTGGGACACAGCAACAGAGTCACCAGTTAACTAGAGAGCTTTGCATGATGAGCGATTATCATCATGCCTACATTTCCTCCAGTGTGTCGGAAAATACATTTAATAGAAAGACTCTGTCTCAAAGTTCATTAAAAATAGGTTTTCTTGTGCAGCATTAGAACTGAAAATCTTTACTCCTGCTCTAATCTTTCACATAACATCCTAGTGTCTGTGTAATTTCATTTTCATTTATTTGAGCAGGCAGAGTGTCTTTTAGTGTTACAGACACATCAGCAGTAACACTGTTTCTCTTCACAGTTTAAATATAGACATAAGTCTGCTGATAAAAAAAAAAAAAGTAAAGGCTATAATATTTTCACTCTGTCACTCCCTCTTTCTCACTGTTTATCACTCACAGACATTTTTTGCACACTTCCTGTTGTTAACCACACTCATTTAGTAATACATACACCCTGTTTCTACTTGGGTTTTTTTTCACACTCTAACATTGCTCTCCATTACCGTTGACATTGTCTGGTTTTGATTCTGTTACATTTGAGTTTCTTTTTATTGTATGATATTGTTGTGATAGAAATATGCTATTTATCTTTTTTCAAACATTTCATCTTAAAAAGGCACTTTTCAAACCATCATTCACTCAGCCCAGCCTGCGTGTGTTAGTTCCATCAGTTTATTGGTTGGTTTAAAGATGAAATAAGTATTTGGGTACTTTTGTTTTATTAAAAATGATTTGTAAGGGTGGCGAAAACACATGCACATCAGACAGCAAAAGCATGGATTTGGAAAAATCTACTCATGCTAATATGTTTTTTACATTGTATATAATGAAGAATATGAACAAAGAATATGACTAAAGAGTCAAAAGCAGATGTCCTTTCCTAAGAAAAAGCAGACTCCTGTAAAACTAGAATACTGTGACATCTAGTGGACAAAAATCTAAACTAAAAGTGATATCTTAAAATCAAATCTTTTGTTTTACTGTCCATGGCTTCAGCTCACTAACGAACCTTGCAAGCATTAGCTGATAACTGTATGTATGTATGTATGTATGTATGTATGTATGTATGTATGTATGTATGTGTGTATGTGTGTGTATATGTATGTGTGTGTGTATATGTGTGTGTTATATGTATGTGTGTATATGTATGTGTGTATATGTATATATATATATATGTGTGTGTATATATATATATGTGTGTGTATATATATGTGTGTGTGTATATATATATGTGTGTGTGTATATGTATATATGTATATGTATATATACGTTTTCTGTATTACAGATATGCTTCACTTCTTACTGGGGTAAATATCCTTGGCAAATTATGCTGTTGACCAAACCAGCTGCTGGAGCAGGTTATGTCCCAGATTGGTCAGTAAGCAGTGATTCAATCACTTCTCCAGAAGATAGTAGGAGGGTCTAAAGTGTTTCAGTACACTTTTTGTGTGTCTGTTGTTGTTTTTCACTGATAAACATCTGTTATATTTCTTATAGCTGTTAATATAATACCCTAATTATAATCTTCCTATAATTAAATGTGTATTTGTTTCATTGTCCAACAATTTGTTCTACACAATCAGGATTTAAGCAACCAAACTTGGCACACAGGTCGGTCTCAGGCCTCTCAGGGTTCTTATATATAGCAGATTGTACGATTGTATTATGCAACAATAGCACCATATAAAAGCACTACAATAATTTTTTATTTCACAGCCAAACAGTACTGTAATATAGGTATTCCCTAATAAATAGGGCTGCCACCATTAGTCGATTAGTCATGATTACGTCGACTATGAAAATCGTCGACGACTAATTTAGTAGTCGACGCGTCGTTTGTAGCTTCATAAGATCCCAAAAGACGCATATAAGTAGTAGGATCTAAGAGTGTAATAACAGACTGAAACAGAAGATGGCAGCACTGCATGTACAAGGTTGCCAGTTAATCCCCGAAGAAGAAGAAGCTGTGTCCCAGAATTCATAGCGCGGCCCTGCTTCAACAATACCTGTGGCTAGTTAGTTTTAATATTACTCTTATTATTCTTTCTGGGTCACAAAATAAACGTTTAACATATTTTCGGGCGAGAATGTAGCTGTGTAAACCTCAAATATCTGCTCAGTTTATCAAGACCCCACATATTTTCAAAAGCGCTCTGACGTTTTTGAGACGTCTGTTACCCACCAGCTCGATAGCTAGCCGGGGTTCAAGGCTCACTATAGCCGGTGAGAACACCGGATTCCCGGCAAAACGTTTTCAAACCCACCGCCGTCTTTCGCTACTCAGGTTAAACATGATATATAAGTCACTTAGATAACATAAAAATTTTATTGTTTGGCT
>VURO01050370.1:0-12453 GCA_015108175.1 Pelvicachromis taeniatus | reverse complement strand
GCAGCAGTGTTTAATACCTGCTCCTCTCTGCTGTCTATCTTAACCAGGTCTCCTCCTTTAGCTCTGCATTCATCTCTGCTCTCCATCCAGGATGTGTTACTGATGAAGAAGTTATAGCACTTTCCTCCATGTGGCTCCCAGCCTTCTTCACATTTATCACATGGATAATCTTTGAAGAGATTACAGCAACGACTTCAGTCAGGTGGAAGAAACAACTGTTCATGTTTGTGTGAACTTGGCTTGAAGTTAGTGTCTCACAGACTAAATCTATAACTGACCTGTTACTTTAAGTGCTGGACAGGTCGGCTGCACCGTGCTGCATGCTTTTATTTTAGAGAGAGTCTCTGTTAGAATAAAGAATAAAAAAGTCATCAGTCATTCATCATCTATTTGTTCTAAAGGTTGAATACAAAAATCATTCATTGAAAAAGACCGACTAATCTGTGTGTCATGACTTTGATTCAAACTGAAGGTCAGGAACCATCAGCTGTATATGCTTACCTGTGAGATTACTTTCATACTTCATTATGTGATCTCTCAGCTTTTCAAGCACTTGTGTTTCTTTACTTCTCATGTTTTCAACTGCTGATTTCAAAATGAGAGAAACAAAGATTTTGTGAATTAAAACAAATTTTTGAAGAACAAGAAAAGCTCTGAAAAAGTTGGACTCATCTTTAATTTGCTGCAACACAATGAAACAGAGCGACTGTGGGCAGTCTGCAGTGTTTTACACCTTCACTGTAAATGTTTTCCTCATTTGATTTAAAAAAAAATCAGATTAATGATTTATTTAAGTTAAGAAAGAAAAAGAAACAAACTCACAGAGACGATAAATAACGATGAGAGCAGCTGCCAGGAGCATACTGAGAACCACCAGTGCCACTCTCTCTGTGGTGACCTTTGACCTTCTGTTTGATTTTGCATGCCTAGAGTCAGGAGCTTCACCTGATCAACATTTAGAGGAGACACAATGTGAGAGCTCAGAAAAGTGTGTATTTATCAGTTATAACAGTTTTAAACAGTTTCTCACGCTACAACACTTTAGTACAATACTTGACTACTTTATGAAAAGATTAAAATAATTGATATGTTTAAACAATGAATGTGGGCTCGACATATTTTTAAGTCGTATGCATATAAAATTGTTCAATTCCAGTACACACATCTTAACTTTTATTAAAAGTCTGATGATGATGACTCAGATCTGACTGAAGTGCCTTCACCTTCCTGTCGTTTTACCACCACATTAATGTTCTTACCTTCTATGAAGCTCTGCGGACGGCTCATGCTGAAACTTCAAAATCCTGACTTCACACTTAATCCAACAGTCTCTGAATCACAAAACACAAAGTTCCTTTAAATTATTTTTCCTTTGTTTTTTATTGTAGATTAAATTCTTTATACATTTAAAAACAGATGCAGCTAAGCTTTGATGCTCACTCTAATTGCTTTCTTACTCCTTGTAACTTCTGTTTTACAGCTTTAAAAAAAACAACTTCCTGTTGGGGAGGGGGAGGAGGCTTCATCTACAGTCTGGTTCCTCCCACCAGAATAACTGTTTTCATTATAACTGAAGCAATGTTTCTTTTTTTATTGTTGAAATGTCTGTCCCTGTGGCACATGTTTCTCAGTCTTCTCTTCAGAAATATCTGAACAGTTGGACATGACCTCAGCAGACATGTCAGTGTAGGTTTTCAGTCTCTTTCTTCCCAAGCTCCTTGTTGGACTTTTCTGTGCTGAGATAATGAAACATAACGATGTGATTTTTTGCATAAGTCCATGAACCCTCATGTTGGTTCATGTTTGACAGCAGTGCTTTATACCCTACTTACTCTCTATCTTAACCTGGTTTCCTCCTCTACATTAATCTCTGCTTTATTAGCAGATCGGTAAGACTCTCGTTTCAGAAACTTAATCAAAAACAAGCAAATCTCTTTCAAATTACTTAAAAATTCTGTTTAAATTTAAATAAATTTGGTGCTGTAATAGAAACAGAAACTAATAGATTTTATTAATTCCAACATATTAAAAGAAAAAGATGCTGATCAGCTGGGATTGTTAAAATAAACATATTTTTTCTGACACCTCTGCTCTGTGGTCGAGGTCGAGAATTACACATGTGTTTAGCAGATTAGACTGTGATAATTATAGGTTGTATTACATTTTAACTATTCAAAGATCAACAGCAACAGCTGTAAGTAATACTTTTAAATGCAAACACAAAGTGTTTTTGACACTACTTCAATTATCAAATAAATACTTTATTGATGTATAAATAAATAAAAGAAAATTAAAGTAATTTTAAAGTAAATACATATAAAAAAATGTATACTAAACTAAAAAGAATGGAAATCATCAAATACTTATTATGATAAGTAATCCTTATCAAAGTATTACTCAAATAACATGATTGTTATTAGATATCATCAAATGTCATTACTAAATATTTGAAACTATATTTAACTCACACAAATATAAGGAACAATTTAGCTTTACGCAAACTCAACACGTTTATGTTAATTTTCTAACATCATAAAAGGTGACGAGCGCTACACACAAACAATTTTAAATAAAGAAAAGTAACTGAGATCTTTTTAAGCAGCAACTGAAGAGTAACTGCTCATATAGCAGGAATAAAGGTCTGTTCAACACTGCCTGTTCAGAATGAGCCTGCCAGTTTGTTTTAATGTAACCACTGTGGTGATAAAATCACAAGCGCCTACCAACTGAAACATTAGGCTAAAACTGAAGTGTTCGAGTGTTGTTCAAATATTTATAGCCTGGCACAAAACAACCCATTTGTTTACTTTCACAGTCATATAGCTCAACCTTTGAATGTATTTTCTTCTTTTCAGTGAATGACACTTTGTTGCTCCCTCTCATACGTACCAGGGGCAGTTAAAGATACGAACATTAATGTGGAGGTAATTCAACTGAAAGGTGAAGAGAAGGGAGCTTTAAAAAGATCTGAGTGATCATTATCAAACAATAACAAACCTGCAAAAGGGATTTCAACACAATATTTATCAGTGCATCATTGCTAATGAACTTGTGTGTGTTTTTACACAGACGGAGTGGAGGAGGTTTAGTCACTGTGTAATTTCAGTGGAAGTTGAGACTAAGGAAACCGTAGATACAAAAAAAAAAAATGACATCAGATTTCTATGGTAGAAGATTGGCACATTCGCTTCTTTTTTGTGAAACTTCGATAAAAAAAATAAATCACCACCACATAGGTTTAAACAATGACAGACAGTGGGATGCGAAAATTTACAACAAAGGAAACTACAGGTACAAAAAAAATGACATCAGATTTCTGTGGTAGAAGACTGGCACATTCGGTTCTGGTTTGTGAAACTTTTCCTTTGATAAAAAGAAATTAAGTTTAAAATGAATCAATTGATCATAATATAATCTGTGACTTACCATAAAGCAATAAAAGTAATGATTTTGTTTATATACAGTCAAGGAAAATAAGAGGAAAGAAGAATCAGTTATTCTAAGATGAGCTTTAGGGTTGTACTTCACGTCTCCTCGCCATTCTTTAAATTCAACAGGAAGTTTGTATCTGCCACCACAAAGGTTTAAACAATGACATAGTAGTTACTTTTTAAAGCACAGAAGGTGGAAAGGAAATTCTTATGATGAGTGTAGATGTTAAATAAATAACTATGTTTGTCCAAACTGTTATGTGAAGCGGGACGTGAGGCAGGTAGAAAGTGGACCCAGAGTGCAGGACTTGATAGACAGAAGTAAACTTAAAATCACATCTTTACGTTGGCAAAACAGTTACTGAGCAGGATTGTAACAAACTGACTAAAAAGAATGACCAAGACAAGACACCATTTGACAGTGAACAAAAACAGAGGAAGACATGGACAATATACACACAGGAGGGAATTAGTGCAGAGTGAACACACCTGGGAACAGAAGAGAATCAGCTGAACAGAATCTGACTGACGAGACAGGAAAAACAAAACTAAACATCATCTCCATGTACCGATCTGTCAGAGGGTGTGAGATGCCATAGCCCCGTCCCCCAGGGCATGAAGCAGGCATGGAGGAGATCCAGGCCCCAGACATCCAGAGGTCCCCAGAGCGTGAGAGCCCAAGGAGGGCCACCGGAGGGGCAACCACGCCACCCACCTGGATGGAGCTGAGGAGAGCCCCAGATGAGGGGACATCCAGCAGCCAAGGAGCAGAAGCCAGAGGGGGCTCCAGTGACGTGCCCATGGGCTCTGTTGGCAGCCAGCCGTGCCAGAGCGGACCGAGCCCCAGGCCCAGAGGCCAGAGACATGAGGGCCCCCCCCCGGCAGGGGCCTGACCAACAGCCACTAAGGCAACTAAGGAAACCGCAAAGAACAAACATGAGGAGGTTGAACAGACACGGTGACAAGCAAAATACTGAGTATACACAGAAAACTGGTTATTTATGAGAAACTTGAAACACTCCAAAACCTAAAACACTTACAACAGAAAACCTAAACATGAACTCAAACTAAGGATTTTAAACAGCAAACAGATCAAACTTCAGGACTATGATGATCCCATGTCATAAATAAGTGTTTTCTTTTACTTTACCTGACATCTAAGTCATTGTTGGGTTGCATCAGGATAATTTTTCAATTGGAATCAGTTGATATGAGAATGATATTTGAAAATATCTTTCTGAAGTGAAAAAAAAAGAATTTTGTGTGTAGCTTTGAAGTCTCTTTGGGCTGGTTTGCATTATGGCTTTGTGTTGTCATAGGTGTTGCATGATGAATATGAATGGAAACATCATGTGTGTGTGTCCTCATTAGTATAAATATCTGTGTTGGTGTGTGGGTGTGTAGCCTCAGAATTAAATTGATAACTTGTAATCATGAGACAGTTTCTGGTCATTTAATGGAGCATGGCACACTACTTACATAAACAAAATATCATATTCTGATGATTTGAGAGTCAAAGCTTTAAATGAATGTTTCTAACACGCTGTAGTGTAATTAGATCAGATAGAAGAGTATTTAAATGTTCTAGAAGTTTCACACACTGCCATATGTAACAGACAAAAACACTTTAAACCAACAGGAAACATCAGACATTTGGTATCAGTTAACCACATGGTAAAATATCACACGTGGTCATGGTCACTTCCTTATTTTGTTCTGTCTTGACACCTTTGGCACTTTGTTTAAATGGCTGTCATTCTTCCTTTTGTTCAAACTGATGCTTGTCTGATCACACAGATCTTTTTCAATTTTGAACTTTTTTTTTTACTCCCTCATGATTTACATCGAAGTTTTTTTTTTTTATTGCCTCTCTCCCCCTCTGCTCACATAATTAGGGGTGCACCTTTTAGAGAGAGGAAGGGGAGCAGGGCAAAGGCAGCAGTTTGACCCTTCGAGAGAGTGCGCATGCTGTCTGTGATTGCAAGAGGAGGACCGCTCATCATCATGATACTCCCATTGGGGAGGGTTTTTGCAGTGGATGTGCACCGGACTCAATGTTAGTTGTTAAACTGCTTCGTTTTAAATTTCCTTTCAGAGAAAACACATTAACCTTGGCCTCCAACTCATTCTTTTACCCCAATTGTTTTCTACATTGCCTAATTAAATCTTACCCCTTAACCCCAAGACCCTCTGGATCATAACATATACATTCTGTCATTTTGAGGTCAATAAATGGACTAACACATTATCTGTATCTCAGCACCACACACGTTGGTGTGAGCTGCAATTTCTTTATATATAAATTCTTAAAAAAAAACAAAAAACAAGGAAAAATCTTTTAATTTTTAATGGATGTAAACACTGCTGCACAAACAAATTACCTCAAGAAACGCATATCATAAAAATATAACTCAGATTTATGTTAGTACGTTTCAGTTTTTCTACAAAACATTTGCTAAGTGATTTTTAAATGTTTGTCACAAGATCACACAGTTTTCTGTTTCCTGTGCAGTTTTACAGTCAGCTGAATTTCAGACACACACAGTTTTATGCTGTCCTTTTGCTGCTGGTTTCTCACAAATACTTCTGTGAGACATTTTGCAGGATGTATCAGACCAAATCTTCAGGTAATCACCTTTTTTACCCATCATTACACAGTCGTCCTCTGGCCTGTTGTCCGGCTCAGTGTTGTCCCAATAAGATAAACTGGGAGATAAAGTTAAAAAAGAAGTGGCTCAATAAAAGTTGATAACTTTAATTTTGGAAGTGGGATTGTTTTTTTCCACATCAATCAAACCTTTCGTTCAGTGGTGATCCGTCCACCCACAACCATCTGCCCTGCTGTGCTGAGTCTGTCAGTCCAATCCAGAACTCGTCTTTGTGATCCTTCATTACGGTTTTCACTTTTTTCCTCAGGAATTTCTAAAGATAAAAAGTTGATCAAAAGTATTTTGTGACACTTTTCTCTGCTGAAGAAAGAAAGATGTGGTTAAATAGGTAAGAACCAAAACCTGCAGCAGTGTTTAATACCTGCTCCTCTCTGCTGTTTATCTTAACCAGGTCTCCTCCTTTAGCTCTGCATTCCTCTCTGCTCTTGATCCAGGATGATTTACTGATGGAGAATTTATAGCACTTTCCTGCATGTTGCTCCCAGCCTTCTAAACATTTATCACATGGCTCACCTTTGAAGACATTAAAGGAAAGACTTCAGTCAGGTGGAAGAAACAACTGTTCATGTTTGTGCAATTTGAAGGCAGCAGGAGGCTCCGTCTGTCCTGCAGTTACAACAAAGTTACTGTGTCTGTGTTCATCAGTGTTTCTTTAACCATCATCAGAGGATACAAATGTTTAGAAGAACAAATCCATAATTTATTTACCTTTCACTTTACGAGGTTGTGGACATGTAGGCTGCACCGGGCTGCATGGTTTTGTTTCAGAGCCTGTTTCTTGTACCATAAAGGACATGTAGATTAGATTTTTATTAGTTATGTAGTCTTTAGGGCTTTTTTGCAGAACGTAACAACTGTAACTCAAGTCTAATCATCAATTAATTTTTCTTAAATTAATTTTATTTCTCCTGCAAATTGTGCACACTCACTGATAACACAGAGGGCAACAACAGCAGCAGCCAGAAGAGCACTGAGAACCAGCAGGGCTACTCTCTCTGGGGTGACCTTTGACCTTGTGCTCTTCACAGTTTGTTGAGAGCCCTCTAAATCAATGGAACATATATCACAAAGATGCAAAATATGAGCATGAATATGTACAGGTTGCAGATACAAAAATATGAACACATGATTTAATTCTTCGTTAGCTTATGCAGATAATGATATGATAACTTATTCGTGTTGGGCATTTGTATTCTGTTAGAATATTTCTACCTAAACTTCATCAAACATAATGTTTGTGTTTGATATTAAGAATCTCTTTAGTTTGTTACAATTAGATTTTACCCATCCATCCATCCATCCATATATTTTTTTCCGCTTATCTGGGGCCATGTCACGGGGGTAGCAGCCTAAGCAGAGAAGCCCAAACCTCCCCATCACTGGCCACCTACTCTAGCATTTCCAGGGGAACATCAAGGTGCCAGCTGAGAGATATAATCTCTCCAGTGTGTCCTGGGTCTGTCCCGGGGCCTCCTCCTGGTGGGACATGCCCAGAACACCTCACCCAGGAGGCATCCTTGTCAGATGCCTGGACCACCTCAACTGGCTCCTTTCAATATGGAGGAGCAGCGACTCTACTCTGAGCCCCTCCAGGGTGGCTCAGGGAGGCCAGCCATCCTTCAGATAAAGCTCATTTTTGTTCGTTGACCATAGGTGAGGGTAGGGACATAAAACGACTGTTAAACTGAGAGCTTTGCTTTTATGCTCAGCTCTCTCTTCACCACAACAGATCGGTACAGCGTCCGCATCACTGCAGCCGCAGCACCGATCCGACTGTTGATCACGATGCGTGAACAAGGCCCTCGAGAAACTTAAACTTCTCCACTTGGGACAGGAACTCATTCCTAACCCGGAGTTGGCACTCCACCCAGCTTTACCTTATAGTATACAGTTCCTTGAAGCTACTGTTACGGTGCTAGATAAATAAACATGAATTGAACCAAAGCTTTAAAATAAAATCCTGGGCTGAGATAGGCAGTAAAAACTAAGCACAGGGAGAAAAATGTAACCAGGAGACAAGAACTGCTCATTACTGCTCTTTACCCACCAGGCAGCTCTGTTGTAGATGTCCTTGAGATCCAGACGTCTGAGTAAGTCAAGTCAGCCAAAGAGGAAACAGACTCTGGGCCTACAATGTTAAACGTGATCGCTACTCAGTGTCATGTGAATTTCTGTTAACTTGTGATAAAATATTAGCTTAAAAAATATATATTCACAGTAAATGCAAAGGTAACACTTTATATTTAGACCCTAAGGCCGTAATTCCCCGATAATGAAGTGTAATTTTGATGTATTTTTTTTTAAAAATTACAATGTATTTATTTTACATAAAAATACTTAGGTAAAATAGAAGAAAGTATGTAACAAGTCAGGTTTTTACTAGAAACAAAGAAACAATTATACTGTAAAAAAAAAAAGAAAAAAAAGTATGGCATTAGTACATTTAAATATGGTGTAAGTAATTTTAAGTAGTTCTTAATTTCATGATATTTTTGCAGAAAAAGAACATGTATTTATCTTACATCATAAATACGCTGTACATTTCAGGACATGGGCCCAGTTATGATGTGCATGCTGCATGTTCTTTTCCTGTTCCCCCACTTTATAGTAAAGGCATACGGTAGTGATTTACAACAGTTCATTGTTAAAGTTATGTTTGAATAGTGAAGGTGAACAGGGAGAAAAGTTCGACTTGGCTCCATCATTAAAAGGGCACGTAGGCCTTCACATTTTTTCTTGTAAGTTACAAAGAGAGATTTAAATTGATAGCATAAAAATACAGCTAAATAACTGAACATCCATCATCCACATCGACATAATGAACATTAACTAAAGATGTAAAAATATAAATATATAAAAAGGCAGGAGTAATATGGCCTGCTCTCCCGTACAGTACAGCATACTTTAAATGTAAGACGGGGAAATATTGTGTGTTTTTCTGCAATTAAATTATACACTGCTTAAATTACTTACGTTGCACTTGGGATTACACTGTGAGTAATGTCTTCTTTGTTTCCTGTAAAAACCTGACTTGTTATCTCCTTGTTCTTGTGTACCTACCTTAAAGTATTTGGGGATAAATATGATATATGTAATTGTAATTTTAAAAACAACCCATTGAAATTCAATGTAAGTACATCGGGATTAGGCCATTAGTCACATTATAAAGTGTTACCCATGAATATTCCAACTAACAGAAAGCCAGTAATATTAAGATGTATGTATGTTAAACATACATAGCTACTCATAAGTAAATAAATCAACTCACCATTGCTCCTCTTCGCCCCTCTTTTAAATTTGACATTAGAATAAACTATTTCAGCTTCAGACATTTTACTGCTGTGTGACCATCTGTGAGTCTGAAAAAGAAGTTTCACAACACAGAGACAAAATAGAGAATAAAAAAAACCTTCCTGTCAAAAACACAAATGGGGAGGGCTTTATGACGAGCTGTTCCACAATATCGGACTTTTTTTTTTTAACTCAAGGTTATTAAAAATACTCTACTTCCTTTATTATGTAGATAACATAAATGACAAATTTTCCATAACAAAGATGACATTTAAGAGATTTTTTAAAATAGTTTTTAATGGTTTCAGACGAGGTTCTTGATTAGACGCACTGTGAGTTTTATTGAGGAGTTGTAACTTGATTTTTGATCAAACTAAAGAATGATAATAAGCTAAAGAACAGGAGAAAATATAATACTCAGGCATCTGCTTGTCCTGCTACTGTGCCTCATTGATGTATCTCAGTTTTATATGATATTTGTCCAATACTTTGGTCAATCTGCACGGCCTCTCTCCTAACAAAGAAAAAAAAGTTGAAAATTATTTAATATATTTCAGAGTAGGTGTTGTGGCACACAGTAAACAGGGACTAAGACAAGAAGGACCACAGAGAAACCACAGACAGGATGGTCTCAGCCAGCTGTGAGAATAAAACTTCCCGCTGTGAGGCCACTGTGCTAACTGCTACATCACCATGCCTGCATTAATCATAGCTGTACACATACTGGTAGGTCTATGAGTGTTTGAAAAATGATGCACATGATGACCGAGAATAAATCTGCCAACCTATATGTGATTGAAGTGCAGACTTTCTGCTTTAATTAAAGAGGTTTGTATACACAAACCTCCTTTTTTATAAGCTTAACAAGACTTTGACAGCTGACTGACTGGCAGTGTCAGGATGAGGCCTGTTCTCTTGTTATTTTATGACAAATGAAGCAGAAAAAGACACAAATGAGTTTTCTTGACATGACACATCAGTCCCAGCAGATACCCAAGCAGGCTGCGCGAGAGGCTACACTGTCAGCAACAATACAAGGGAGACGACTGACTGCACATGACTACAGCGGACTAATGATGCAGACAACACTTTCCATGACTTCAAATTTGCACTACAGACTGCACCAACTTTAGGATTGTCAAATCCTGATAAACCATTCATAGAGATAGTGGGCGAAAATGGTGGCTACATGAGCTTTGGTTGTTACAGCAGCATGGGGAATGACAAAGAGCAGCAGGCCTTCTTTTACCTGCAAGCAGTAGCAACAGCTGGAAAGGAAGTATTTATTAGCTGCTCATTGGTTATGCTGTTACATTGTATTACCGGAAAGGCTACACTTCATGGTAAAAGATGTGATATGCTAAACCCAGCTTCACTTCTCCACACAGAAGCAGATAATGAACCACAGGATTTTATACCGACTACTTCTGAAATCTGTTTCTCCAGAGCTGACCTACAGGAAACACCACTGGCTAGCTCTACTCCAGTGGTGTTTGTGGATGGTTCGGCATAATGCAACCCAGACAACCTAGCAGGATATCAGAATCAGTACATCTTCTGCTGGGTCTTTTTGAAGATAGAGGAGATGTTAGTCTCCCACTTCATCTCCTGGGAGATGATAGTACTCAAGAACTTGAAGATCTCCGCAGTAGACACCGGGCTGTCTGATATAGTGAGAGGGAGCAGTGTCCTGACGTTCACTATCATCTCTACAGTTTTAAGCGTGTTCGGCTCCAGGTTGTGCTGACTGCACCAGAGTACCAGCCGCTCAACTTCCTGTTGATATGCAGACTCATCATCTTGAATGAGGCCAATGATGGTGGTGTCATCTGCAAACTTCAGGAGTTTAACAGCCGCGTTCTTAGAGGTGCAGTCATTGGTGTAGAGGGAGAACAACAGTGTTGAGAGGACACATCCTTGAGGGGCGCCATATGCAGTGGTCACAGAACATTTCATCAGGATCATTACAGTCTCACTAGCTCAAGCAGCTGAACTTGTAGGATTAACAGACGCACGTTAAATGACTTAAAATCAACCAGTCAAGGAATTTCTTGCCTTCCTAACGGGGTTGGGACCATCACCTGTGTTGTGCAGAAGTCAGGCTGGTACACAGCTAATAGCCCTACTTGGCAACTGTTAGGATTCATATTATGACAAGAAGCAATCAGCTAAGTAAAGGGAAACAACAAACTGGCTCACATTAGCACCGCCCCAGGAAATGAAGACCAAGAGTCACCTCTGCAGCTGAGGATAAATTCACCGAGTCACCAGCTTTAGAAATCTGAAGTTAACAGCACTTCAGATTAGAGCCCAGATAAACGCCACGCAGAGTTCCACTTTGCTGATGACACTTTTGGGGATTTATTCAAAATTGAAGCCACATAGAACCAGCATGGCTACCACAGCATCCTGCAGCGATATGCCATCCCATCCAGTTTGACCAGGAAGGAGAGTGATGGAGTGCTGTGCCAGATGGCCTGGCCTCCACAGTCACTTGACCTAAACCCAGTCAAGATGGTCTGGGATGAGATGGACCACAGACTGAGGCAAAAGGACCAACAAGTGCTCAGCATCTGTTGGAACTCCTTCGAGACTGTTGGAAAGTAAGAATAATTGAAGAAAAAAGGAAAACATGATAATACTGCCCCCCTGTGGTCAAACTGTAACTGCCTGACTTTTGCATTTGTGTTCTACAACTTTTTGTTATATTGTTGTTATATTTTTAACAACTGTAGTTTTTAGTTCCAACATTGTGAAACATCCCAAAGTATGATGTGAATAATCCTCCTCTGCAATTTCTGTTTGTCTGGAAACAAAAGTAAAGTATTTAAAACAAGTGTGAAGAGTTTACTTGGAAGAAAACACAAAAAACAGAATTATATCATTTGATAAAACATTGTAATTTTGTTAAAATTAGAACTTACATTTGTACCTGTGCTGTCTAAACACTAAAATATTTTGTATAACAAAAAGTTTAGTTAAAACTATAATTAAAGAAACTAGAAACCCTATTAACCAACAGAAGAGACACTTTTATAAAATCAGTTTACACACTGTCAGTG
>VURO01050368.1:28580-41859 GCA_015108175.1 Pelvicachromis taeniatus | reverse complement strand
TTAACCTGAGGTCAAAAAACACTATGTCTTATTTTTTTTTCTTATTTGCACAATAAACTTTGTATTTAGCCAATATCACTTTGATCATTTTTCGGTGGTACAAATAAATTTTATACAATTTGAAGTAAAATTCTTTTTGTGCTGCTTCAGTTAATAAAAATTCTTCAAAATAAGATCCATGTTGGCTTTGGTGTAAGTCATACATCTACACGTTCCAGCAAATTTTGACAAGCGTATAACAGGCAGGTTGCTGTCATTTGTCCTACATGGTTCAACTGGGTCTATATTAAGTAGTTTTGATAATAGTTATTTGTGGTTTTTGAAGAAAACATTTTGGGAGATTAACAAACCACCACACTAAAGACATCAAAGTTCTTCACAGCTGGAGGTGGAAATCTAAAGAGCCATCGCTGATTTTAAAGATGAAACCGAGGCTATAGTCGCACGTCTTGTTTGTATTTGGATAAACGATAATATTTATTAAACTGATTGTTGTAGGAAGGTGACATTTACGAGGCAAAAAGTGGAGGTCCCAGAATGGATCCTTAAAAATAAAAGAAGGCTGATCTGTAGATCCCCTAACAACGAGGCAAACGAGAGTCTGCTGCAGGTTTCTGATCATTTTTATTAATCACTGACTGATCTATACACCTGTTTTACTTTTTTATAAGAAAGGTTGAAGGAGATGCAATTACAAGAAGCATTAACAGTTATGAATAAGATAACTTTTGAGCTTCTTATCCACCTTTTTCTTTAACCTCCTGGGACCCGGCGTCCACATATGTGGACGTCACATTTGGGTCGTCTAAACCAAAATACAACACTTTTCTCTACAAGGGCCTGATATTCTCTTACGAGGACATTTTACTGCCACTTTTCAATCAAAATTTAAAAAGAATGTCCTCATATGTGGATCTCATTTGTCTCAGAAACAAAAATCAGGTAAAAAAAAATCTGGAAATTCTTTGTTTTTACATTCATCAGGTCCCAATCAGCCCAAATAGCAAAGAGAAATTAACAATGCATGCCATGAACGAGTTCGGGTCTTAGGAGGTTAAAGTAATGCTTTCCCTTTATGAGCTTTTATTAAGAAACCACACCAGCAGCGACACATCACCATGCTTTTCTGCTAGAGAAGACTAAGCCTCCTCTTTTCTGACAAGTTGGCGTCTGCTTGACATCTTACAGCTTCAGTCATAAAGGGAAGTTTGTGGTTGGAAGTTACATAAAAACACGGTGGGCACGTAATTTCGGAAAAACATAACAGTCGGAAATAAGATTTTCTCTTTTACTTGACTTTTCACACATGCTGGATACAAATAATGTCCTCAGTGAGACATTTGTCAAAGGTTTGATGTGGTTAACAACCTGGCCTATATAATGCAAGCCACTTCGCACCCAAGATGGAATGTTTTCTTATGCCGTGATATATTTTGAGGATTGTAGTTATCTGAGGTCTATCTGACCATTGTCACACCTCTTATGAAATCATATGATTAAGATGCAATAATATGTCATAATGTGAGTGATGTTAAAAAAAAAACTTTGTCATGGAATTCCTTTGTATGAGGGGAATGTGGGCGTCATTACGTGGGTGTAGATCTACCTAAAATACAAGTTAAGCCGGCCTACCAAAGCAAAGTTGCATCTTGCTGTTTTTATATTGGATGGTTTTTCAAGAACCACTGAAGTTAAGGCAAGACAGTTACCACTGCTACGATGGGTCCTAAACTCAATAGATCTCTACTGCACTATGGTAAATATATCTATTTTTTTTAACTATTATTATTTAACTATTTATTATTTAACAAACACAAATTTGACATGGTTAGGTGATTTGATCAGCGAATGCACCTGATGCTACATAATGTCATTTTTACATCAGGTTGCCTCAAATACCACATTAAATGAGTGCTTACTTAATCTTGTCGCATTACTTTGGTAATTTTACAGTGTCTTGTTTAAAAGAGAACATCGTTCATTTCCATTCGTTGTTTCTTTTTCTTCAGCAATCTTCTTGATCTTCCTGGAAGTTCAGTGGAGTCCTGTGTTTTCTGCTCCAGTCTGTCCATCTAACACCTGTGATGATTTGAAGACAACCAGTGCCCTTGCAAAGTTATTTGAATATGAAGCAACTCAGCTACTGGATTTATCTGTAAGTACCATCTAGTGAATCTACTGTCACCCACTCTTTGCATGGTTGCTGTAACTATACACAGGACTCAGGCTATGGTGGACATTCTGCTAGCTGCTGCAAAATTGGTCCAAATCTCGCGGGTCATATTTAATCTCAATCATCTTGCACAGTTTAATCTTGATTTCATGACATTTCACCTCATGTCTGTCCTCAGAGAAAGTCTGTTTAAAATGGTTTTAAACTCTAAAGTTTACTCCGTGTAGTATTTAAAACGCATCTGTTGAAAATGTTTAAAATGCTCACTGATGTATGCTGGACGTTTGCATGAACAGATGTAGTCAGTAAGAGCTTAAGTTACTGCCTAGTGCCTTAGTTGTGTGCTTTTAATCTAAACTACTAGTGCAAGAACCTGTTGGGGTTGCAACGTATAGAAGTATATAAATACAAATCTTAGATTAGCAATGCGGAATGACATGAATCCATTATATCTCTGTGAATCTAATGTTTATGGGCACAAAAATAGACACACTGACGACGTACAAGGCACATTCTGTTAATTATGTCTAAAATGTGTTTAGTTGCCTTTGTTTACTCATGACTGTCCTTAATACTTGTACTATTGTGTGACAGTGCGAGGCTGAAGCATTAAGTGGCTCTGTTCTTATTTGAATAGAGAATGAGGATTTTACCATTTTTACAGTTTTATGCTGAATTCGGGTTTTTTTTCCCCCATACAGATAAAAAACTATGGAAAAAGGAATGAGACGATACGACTTCCTGACACCCAGATATCTGGTAACAGCATTTGTGAGAAGCTGCAGAATGTCTATATCAAGAATGACCTTTTTAAGTCACACATTTTACAAGCAAAAACATATCACAAGGAACTTTTGAAGGACTCGACTAAAATTTTAAAAATATCAGAGCACGTTCAAAAAAGACTGGAGGATCTCAACATTAAAATAAAGCCCATGCTCAAACCATTCGATTTCACTACCCCACCCCCACCCCCAGAGATAATGGATACATACAGGAGAAAAATCTATGTGTGGAGCGTTGCTGTCAGACTGATGGAATGGTCCAAACAAGTGCTGACGGTAGTTGATGAGACACTCTGTGACTAAAAAAGATAAGTCTGAGAAAATATCTCTGTTATCTGGGATCCACCACGTCTCTGCTATTCCTGTCATGGTTGAGATTTCTTTTTTATATTTGAGAATATTTATTTATTTTGTTAAGGCTGATGAAAACTGTTATTGTAATTATTATTATACCAGCCCCTGTTACCCAATGTTAACAATGTGTTAATATGTTTTATTATTTAATGGGTCCAGTGTTCCAGAAAGGTTTATTTATTCATTTGTCATTTATTTATCACTTATTATTACTTGAACGTGCGTACCAGTATGTGCTGTGCTGGTGTATGTGTATTTATTATCATGTCCTGTTTAAGGTAATCTTCTGATCAGTGATGAGTAAAACCAGTGTGCTCTTAAAACAGAGGAACTTGTCAAATTGTGGAAGGATGTGCAAAGTTTTTCTGCAATAATCAACCTTCTACTGCAATTTCGGGTTGTGTATGTGTACCCGGAGATTATGTAATACCAACAGAAAATTGTCTGTTATGTGATTTGATGCCTTAAACTAAAATATGATGACAAGACCTATTTTCTAGGTCAATTTTCTGAAACGCATATGCGGCGAGAATTACACAACTTGCGACAAGTTTCAGTTTTTGTTTTTGTTCTCTGTCTGACGTTTAATTTTCTGCAACCTATTTATGTATTTATTTATTTATTGTTCCACACAGTTATTTTGACATGTTTGTATTTATTATATATTTATCTGTTGAAATTGGCAACTGCTTTGTACACAACAGGCAGGTGTCTATGGTTTATATAAAGTGCAACCGTTGACTTCACTTCTGTCAAGTCTCTAACTAAACCTAATGAGCTACATTTGGCTCCAATTCGTCAGCTTGTTGTTTTGGTTTGCTTTAACTTACGCTGAAAAAGCGACATTTGTATTTTGAAAAGTACAAAAATTAAACGTTTTGAATTGACCTGCATTTCGAATTCTTCTCCCTCTGATTTACTTGTGAGCTCAACCAACAGGGTTGAGTTACAATTATTAGTCAGAACCATAATACTTGTCAAAACTGTCGGGCTGTGGTTAGTTGCATCTACGCAGTATTGCATGACTCATTTATAGAGCATTTCATAGAGTACATATGTCATCACAGAATTCTTGCTAAACTACTAACGTAAGTTAAAGAAAGATCATTTATAAACTTTTACAGTAAAAAATAATGATGCATTTTACACTTACACAAACTACAATTTCACTTATGTTGATCATATGAGATCAATAGCAGCCAGTTTTAATAACTTTGCTAGCTACAACCTAGTTTGTTGGTCACCTTTTTTAATTTTTGCAGAGAAACTAACCCGTTTATCTTTCAATATCTGTTTTTTTTTTTTTCGGTTTGCAAATCTATGATCTAACTGTTCTAGAGCCCAGAGAATACTAATCATCATCATCATCATCAGTCATTTCCTTTAGTGGAAGAGTTGAAAAAGAAAATACCGCAGGGTGGTGACCTGCCAGAAGAAACTAAATTGATTGGTTCAGTGGTTGACTTCTTTCATCAGAGGATATGGTTAAGTAAGCGATAGGGCAAATTTCTGTTTCACACGCCTACTGTCCTTGTCATAGTAAACTATGAGCAGAATAAGAATGACAGAATACAGAGCAGGTACAGTATACCATGCAACGACGTGAAGTAGTTTGTATGGAAAAGTACACCAAACTTAAAATGTTGTGATTGTACACTTGCGTTTACAGGTGTTCTGAAACTGGCATGTGTCTGGATGGTGATTCTGATGCAAGGCTTGGATGCAGGACTTGCACCAAAGAAACGTGCTGCAGGTGCATCGTGCGATCTCAAACACCTGACAGCCCTGACCGAAAGCCTGGTTAATGAAAGCTTGAGATGCTTTGTAAGTAACAATGAAACAGTATTCATTTTGTCACCAGTGCAACCCAGAGAAGCGGGTTTGAAATCATGCTTGGGTGACGCAGTAGCTGCGGGACAGTTGTCTTACTCCAGATTAAAATGCTTTTACCAGCAATTCTGTAACCATTCTTTGAAGCAGTTTCAGTCAAATTGCTCTTTGTTGCTATTAAAATGTCTGTGATTTTTAAAAAAATTAAATTCAGATTAAATCTCAGGTGTAGAATAAACAAGTTTTATCTATGAAAACACATCATTGTCAGAAAATTAACAACCATAACTGCATTTTCTTTCCTTTTTTTAAACTGCATTTTCAATTTTTATGTTAAATAATATCAGTATCATAAAATCAGCAGTAAATAAGCAGAATAAAGTAAAAAAAAATCCAAATTGTACTCGCAGCAAACTTCTTCAGATTACGTATGATATAAAAGAGTATGATAACTTTGGGGTATTTTGTCTGCTTTTTATAAAATAAACAAGACCTGTCCTTGCACAGGATTGGACGAACATATTTGTGAGGAAAGAAAAAAAGTCTTTATTTTTATTGCCTGAATAATCTCATGATGCATGAGACAGATTGTTGTGTGGTTAATGGGTTTAAAAACACATTTTTAAAAATTAAATCTACAGTTAAGTTTCTTCTTTTGCACTGGTAGAGATTCATGCTGAGATGCCTTGCGTGACCTGTCAGAGACAGTTTAAGAGATTAGCTGCATATTCATGTGATGAGCAACACGTCTTCAAAATCTCCTCCCCTCACTCTGGTCTCTTCTTCTAGGATGACGCCAATGGAAAACACCTTGGTACTTGGTACCCTGGCTTCCCTGAGCTCCAGGTCCAGACGAACTCTCCTCCTAATTGGATAAAAGTTCATTGCAGCTTCCTCTTCATGCACGAAGGCCTAAATAACATCTTGGAGGACCAGCAAAACAACTTGAATCCCCAAAATGTTCCACTTCACAAGAAGCTCCACGAAACCATTGCCAGGATCAGAATGCTTGCAAATTGTATAAACAACATCTTTAATAGTACGTGTTCCTCAAAGCCATCACCACCTAAAATGCCTAAACATGTATTTGAGAGGAAACAGTGGAGTCATACGCTGATAAAGGCAGCCAGGGATTATCTGGTATGGCTGGAGCATAAGTTGTATAAAAAAACAAAGAAGATGAAACATAAAGTGACAAAGACCTTTCCTCATAAGTACCTGGAGGGGAGTGGATACCTGCTCTGATTATTAAGTTTAGCTGAGTTTGTGGTGAAAAAGTGGTTGTAGTTTGTGGCAGCTTTTCTTTGAAAATGTAGAAATCGCTGTTTTTGTCTGGTGTGATCAAAATCCATCAATCGCCACCTCTTAACAAATTGAAACCCCCAGTACTGCTGCGCTAACAGCTGGATCTTTTATTGCTTTACCAATAATCTTTGCTAACTGGCTGCTATTTGACGCTTCTCATTTGATATCACAGGTGTGAATGATAACAACCATCTCAACAAATTCTAATAAAGCAAATACCTCCGTTTACCAAAATGTCACGTCGCTACCATAAAAGTGTTATCGGAAATGTCTTTGTTCCAAACCCGGTAGCTCAAAGCAATCAACATGTTCCCCCCTGGCACTAATTAATCAACTTGCCAAGCAGGAAAATGAGAAATGCCTCGAATACATTTCCTAATTATGACAGTTTGTTTTCCTCAGCCTTCACAGTGATTAATTGTTTTGCTCTGACCAACTATCCCTTGTGAGGGGGGTACATTGCCTGAGGTACAGACAGTCATTAGTTTGGACTCCAAATAACAAAAAAAACAAACAATATTAAATGTTTAAATATTTTCAAGGACTATGCCATTTGTAGAAAAAAAAAAAAACATCTTCAAATTTGGATTTTTATACTGTTATTTGAACTGAAATTCCTTGCATTATCCTTCTTTTCTGTGGACCGTATATTTATTCACCATAACTATTGATTTTTAAAAAAATAAAAACAAAACTGCTGTTATTTCAAAATGATCTGTCTTATTTGATTTTCTTCCCAGTGCTTTAGACCAACAAGCTTAATACAATTTTAATGCATGACATTGTTGTGTCATGATGCATGCTCAATCATGCAGGTAAGTAAATCCCCCAAAAAGTTGATCGTGTTCGTGTGGACGTTGCGTTTTCAGTGGGAGAAACGTTTCGTCACTCATCCAAGCGACTGCTTCAGTCTCAGCTGACTGCAGGGGTCCCCAATCTTATAAACAGTACATTTGCATAATGACTGAGACTGGCACCACTGAAGGAACAATAGGCTGGGAGGTCAGTTCCTTGATCATTACTGTTAATAAGATTGGGGAAAACCTGCAGTCAGCTGAGACTGAAGAAGTCGCTTGGATGAGTGACGAAACGTACCGTACACAATCAACTTTTTTGGGGTGACATTGTTAACTACCGTATATCTACCACTATTATTTTGGCTAAATAAAACCTGCTACAGAGTTGAACTGCCATTTAAACCACTCCAATTCAAAATCTAGATGACACCATTCGGAAAAAGAAGCAGAAACTGTAACTCACTCTGTTTCACAGTCCCTTTTATTAAATAAGCATTTCATGTGCATGCAGTACACACCGAGGTTAGGACACATTCTTTGCTGTTTCAAAATGTTCAGAACAAAACAGATTCATTTGATTTTATGACATGACTTTATGACTTGGTTTGAAGCAAATGTTGATGGATGAGCTGCCTGTTAAGTAGACCTGACGATCATCACGGATGAACGGATAAAGCGTATTATGCACTTATGAAGTGTAAATAACTTTTTAAAAAAATAAGAAAAAAAAAATAAGCATACAGCGTTTTGTCCTTTTTGAGGTTGGTCTTGGATTCCTTCATCTCTTTGCCACAGTAATGCAAAATTGTCCAACCATGTCATATACACCATCTCTTCACCAAACACCCTTACTTGGCATTTGCTATTCCATTGCTCT
The DNA here is from genome assembly GCA_015108175.1 of Pelvicachromis taeniatus. Lineage (NCBI taxonomy): Eukaryota > Metazoa > Chordata > Actinopteri > Cichliformes > Cichlidae > Pelvicachromis > Pelvicachromis taeniatus. Next base: position 33,738 of record VURO01050368.1, on the reverse strand, counting down.
TCAATTACTAAACACCAGAAGCAAGTCAAATAGGCTCATACAGGCAGAAGTTCTGGAGGACTCTCACCGTAGCAGTATTTTGCTTGAGGGTTTCGGTACGTGTTTTCATGTTGAACACTCTGGACAAGGGGAAAAAATTAAAATGAGAAAAGGAAGAGAAAAAAAAAAGACCAAAACATTTAAAAACGGTGAATCTTTTCTTACCAAAAACAACGTTTCTTCACAAAGCACTACTGAAAGTATTCAAAGCCTGCGCAGATTTCTTACGAATTCAACTGTACGATAAGATGAGCCAAGATTCGGTTTAGTTTTTTGGGGGATTTTTTTTTTAATTATTTCTAAATGAACCAACTGTCTCGGGAAATTCATGAGAAAATTCTATCAGTATGTCTCATAGTGATACATCAAGCTCATATATAAAGCATATCTTTGGTGAACAACTCAACAACGGTCCGAAAAATACACAGATAGACGTATGAGCAAAATATCGACTTTGAATGTCAAGAGATAAGGGTAAGTGTTGTTGCATATCCGCCGGACTACTTTCACTATTTCTTTGTTACCAAATGATTACGGTTATCATTATTATTATTATTTGTATGGGCCAACATTTTAAAACTGCTTTGAAAAATCTAACAATTCATGTTTGTTTCTTCTGTTTAAGTTAACGTACTTGTGACGAAGTCCTACACTTGGCCAGACACAGCTCAAAATGATCCTCGACAGCAGTGAAGAGATTCTGGAAACCTTCAGCTGCACGATTCAGGAAGCGCTCAAGAAGAGGTTGCTGAACAAAAATATAAAGACAACAAATTGAACATGTACAAAAAACATGTTTAGATTTAGAATCACTTGCACGCACTGCTTTGCATAAAATGCAAACTCAATACGCAATTTGAAATGATATCTTTGGTTCAAATGTGTGCATGCAAAGGTGTTGTGAAATGCAGCATGTTGGCAGATAAGCCTTTTCCGATGAAAGTTAAACTCGATGATCCTGAAGGCCCTTGATGTGACAGATTACCTTATCAGGCTGGAGACAGCATGACACGCAATACTCGTAGATGCTACAGCATCCATTGGCCAGGCAGCTTTTACAAATGTACTGTCTGGTGCTGGGAGCGTTGATGTTACAGCAGCCGTTAACGAGCAAGTCTTTTCTCTCGCAGACATATCCTGTAAAACATTAATACTGATAAGTATAGGCGCTGGTTACCGGCTACATCACATGTGTTATCACTGTATGGTGGTGAGTAATAGATTTATTACTCACCAAGTTCGTCTGTAAGCAGTGTCTTGCCCTGGATGGAATTTCTACACTGAGTGATCTGTCGGCTGCTGTTCCCCAGGTTAAAACGGACTTTCCAGGGGATGCGATGATCTGAATCTCGAACTTCTAAGAGTGTGCGGTCTCGTATGGTCCGCTCCTCCTGAAAAATGTGCACACACACACACAAGAAACAGGTCATGGAATGCTAAGAGCAACATACATTTCAGAATACAGTCATGCAAATTCCTCTATTCTAAATTCCCTATATCATTACTCTGACAGATAATAATATCTGTCAATAATAGAGGAACTATCGCAGACAGATTGGATTAATTTCAACTACTCTTGCAAAAGTTTTGTTTCGAGAAACATTCTATAGACGCTGTTTCAATAATTCAGACGAAATTCTGACGTTAACTTCAATATCGTTTTAAACTGTTGACTTTTTAAAAACATTTTTAACATGTTTTCCTTCCTGTTTAATGATATGGTGGCTGTAAGGAAAAGAAGGTTCTTTCTCATGCACATGTAGTGGTAGACAAGCAGAGGAAGAAGGCCACGGTGATCGATGTAGCAACACCAGGAAGAAGGCCACGGTGATCAATGTAGCAACACCAGGATGAAGAAACACGAGACGCTTGAGAAATACCAAGAGCTAAGAGAAGAGCCAGAGAAGATGTGCAAGGTGAGGGGAACAGTGGTCCCTGTGATGGGCAGTGAAAAAGCTCTGGGCGAAAAAGCAGATTCCAGGAATAACAACCGACATCTTTGTCCAGAAAAGTACAGTTCAGGGAAAAGCAAATATCTGGCGCAGAACCCTTCAAGCATCACTGTAACCAAACTGAACAGGCACATGAGTCCCCACATGAGCACAGCACTGGAAATAATTGGTAGTTTCACTAGTAGCTGGTACGAGACATTAGGGTGTCATTCAGACGGAGTGAGTGTGTGGCTAAATGGTTAGAAAGAGAGCAAAAGTGATCTGGATTAGAGGTAGAGTTGCCAGAAGGCAGGGTCAAATGGTGGAGAGTCGCATTTGACCTTAGAACTGAAGAAGCTTCTCGGATGAGAGGTGAAACGTCTTCAAACAACTTAAACAAGTCCAGACGCTTTTCTTTCCAAGCTCCTTAGACTACGATGACCTGGATGACTGAGAACCTTCACAGACTAAGTGACTTCATCTTTTGTTCTCTTGCATGTTTTTCTTTCTTTCTGTAACATCACAAAGCTTCCTTATTGGTTAGAAGGCGATATTTGACTTAGCTTAGTGTGAGTTTCTGTACCTGTTTGAGAGTGCTGGTCAGAAAGTAGATGAGGGAGAGTCCAAAGACAACTCCCAGCACCCAGCGCTTTCTCAGTAGCCGCCGTAGCACCATCATAGCATGGCTTTCTTTACGGAAATGCAAGTGACAGCCCAACACATCAAACCTCCACGGGCAGCAGTTCTCCGGCGGTCTTCAATTTTCAGGAATATGAAAGCTGATGAGGGCTAACTGCAAATAATGTAAAGCTAGCTCAGCTGGTGTTATAAGAATGCAAATGTAGGACATAGACAGAAAATAGCAAACTCTAGCTAACCCATGCTTTAACTCTTAAACTCACAATAGCAACCTTTAAATGTAATGTCTACTTTGACACTACTGTATTGCGCGCTGGACATGCAAGCTAATGGTGTTTCACTGTAAATGCCAGCTTTGTTAGCCTGCTAGCTAGCTGCTCTGCTTTCGGTGTTGCTAGATAAATAATGATGAACGATAACAATACACTATGACGCTGTTCAATAACGCAGCTTCGTCTCCTCTGTAGATAATGATTCAATAATGTCCAAAATTACGTCTAGTCAGAAGAAACGATGGGATTTTTTTTTTTTCTTCAGCGAAATCTAACGTCCAGCATCAGCAAAACACATCCCCAGCACGGATGTGGTGTGGTCGGAAAGAAGATGCTGATTGGTAGATGGCGGCCTCAGTGACGCCACACCGGAAGTTTCCCGAGCAGATTATCTGGGCAGCAGCAGCTGTCTAGCTAACCATTTACAATAACCATGACCGGAGCTATAGCCCGGTAAACAGCACTATTTCAGGTAAAGTGGTTTATATTTTTATTCACTTTATTGTCAGATGCATGAAAAAAAAGAACAGTTTCTGTAAGTCAGATACTGGTGATGATACTGCGGATTTGTGCGTTTACAGGACTGGACCATGTGGTGATCGATATGCCATGCAGAGGAGACACAGCAGCAACACGGATGGCATGCCCTCTGAAAGGTGGGGAAAGGAGCTGCTGCACAAGTGCACAGTTGCTTTTGTCACCCCTCCTGCCTGCACGGCCTGTACGCCTTCCTGGTAGTTTTGGCAACGCCACATATTTGCAGTTGCAGCTCATATGTGCTTTCCAACATTGTTGCAACACTTTGAGTTTGGCCTTGCTCCATTTGTCCCCTTATCCCTCATAAGTACTCTCAGCACAAAACAAAAGGCGTTAAAGCCTTTTTGACTACAAGGTGTAATAGACCAGCATCATTTCTTTTTGCCAGAATAAAAAAAAATGGGACTAAAAATGAATTTAGTTAAATGAATTCAGAGAACAACATGACATATACTGGTAGTGGAAATGAATGACGGTCAGGCTGTCCCTTAGTGACACACTGAGGACCTCGGTCATACAGGAAGAACTCAGAATAAAGCTTTTACTCCTTTGCATTGAATGAACCAGTTGAGGTTGTTTGGGCATCTGACATCTGGACCACATGAATGCCTCCTGGGTGAGGTGTTTGGGGCGTACCCTACTGTGAGGAGGCCTTGGGGAAGACCCGGGGTACGCTCAAGAGATTATGTCTCATCTGGCTTGGGAATGCCTCACTGTCCCCAGCAGAAGAGCTAGAGGAGGTGGCTCTGAAGAGGGAGCTTTAGGCTTCTCTGGAACTAAAACTGGCCCAAGTAGCAGAAAATAAATGTATGGAGGAAAAAAACAAACCCAAAACACATTTAACCCCAGTTTAAGAAAAATCATCAGTCTCAATTTAAGATCTAAGAAAAAATAGCATTTGTTTGTCCCCAGAAGTTTAGTCTGTCTTCTGATAATTGGAGAACACACTACACAGGCTCATGATTATTCAAAGACTATATACTATACTACATGCAATTTTTCTCCATTTAGGAGCCGAAGCCAAACTCTGGGATCGGAAAGCAGCCTGGATGAGGGTGGTGTGTTTGACTGCATGAAGCCTGACTCGCCCGCTTCTCCCCAGCAGATCTTCTCCGGCCTGGTCGGTGTCCCCTCCAGCTCTGTCTCCTCTGCCCAATTCCAGGCAGCCGGTTTAGTCTTGGGCTCTCCCCCTGAAGTTTTTATCCAGATGACAGCATCATCCAGAGAGGAAGGGGGCCCCCATCGCACAGAGGGTGGACCTTTTCTCCCTCGGCCTCCTCAGCACCATCATCACCATCACCACTTCCACCACCAGCCCCTGCAGCACAGGACCTCATCCCTGCTCCAGCAGGCTACCACAGCAGCTGGCGCAGAAAGGCACAGCTCCAGGGAGGAGGCCCAGGAAGACCAGTCCACCCCAGCCCCAGCTTTGTCTGAGTTGAAAGCAGTGGTCACCTGGCTACAGAGAGGCTTCCCCTTCATCCTTATTTTGTTGGCTAAAGTCTGCTTTCAGCATAAACTAGGTATTTCAGCTAGTGGAGGACTAATGTTGCAAAGATTGTTTAACGGTACCTCTCATGCGCTGATGATGTTGCACCTCTCTCGCAGGAATTGCTGTCTGCGTGGGGATGGCCAGCACGTTTGCCTACGCCAATTCCAGTTTAAGGCACCAAGTATCATTACGGGTAAAGGGGGGAACAAAATCCAACAAGTATAGCTATTTTATACTTGTATTATCTC
>VURO01050368.1:0-25252 GCA_015108175.1 Pelvicachromis taeniatus | reverse complement strand
CCGTAAGTTTTCAACTTTTTTACTAACGCTGGTTTTTACCCTTTAATTCATCCAGACACCCCCCACGTAGACACACACTCAGAGATAAACACCCAACCTCCGTAAATGCAAAACTCATTTAAGCTGCTTAGCAGTAACATATATCATTAGATTCATCGATGCATCGAAAAATTAATCGATTCGGAAAATAATCGTTTTGCCCAGCCCTAGTTACAGCCAGCACTGCTTGTAATGCATGTATGCATTTACCAGCACTCTTACCTGTTACCCTTTAGATGACACCCAGGTTTTCTGGCAGTCCTTCATGTATGTTCAAGTCAGGACATCGTCTGATATTAACCTCCAAATCCAGATGTCTCCTGAAATTCAGCTTTACATCTCTGCTCCTGCAAATCACATGATTACAGGTAGGAAACACACCAGTGAGAATGTTAGAAATTTCTGGAATGATCCAGTTTGATCAGTCAATATGGCCTTCAGGTCTTTGTGGCAACAGTAATGGCGACAGCACAGACGACTTCACCAGCAGCGGCGGGATCGTCGAGAACTCAGCTGAACCTTTTGCTCTGTCGTGGAGTCTGGGCACTTGTGCAGTGAACATACCCGGCACATGCATCAACACTCATAATGGTAATAATGAAAGATATAAATGGATCTAAAGCTAAATGACCACAATGATGATGACAACGAAGATAGTAATCATTTTTATTTTTAACAATAGGCTGCATAGATTTGTATAACAATGTGTTTTCTTTCTATATAAGTTGTATAATTTGTGATGCAGTAAAAGTATATTATTTATGAAGAACTTTTTTTTTTCTAGAAATATTTGCTGATGAGAAGTGCTCTATATTGAACAACCCAACTGGGACATTTTCTAAGTGCCATGGCGATTTGCCACCTGATCAGTATCACACGGTAAGACTTTTAGGCACAGACTAAACCCGTAATAAATTCTGACTTTTCAGGATTTTAGTGATCTTGAAAAATCAATCTTAAGCTCAAACTGGTCTAACTTTTGTTCACAGGCTTGTATCCAAAGAACCTGCAACTGTGGCAGCAATATAGAGACATGCTTGTGTGTTGCTTTAGACAACTACGCCAAAGCTTGTGCCAGTCATGGAGTTTTAGTTGGTGACTGGAGGAAAGCTACCAACTGTAGTGAGTTCACCTTCTGTAAATATGCCACCGAGGATTTATTTACTTTTTCTGTCAAAAATCCCCATTATAGAAAGAATGATTTAAAATCAACTTGTTTTTAAGATTTGAACAAACAATCAACTGTACGATTTTCCACTATTGTTATAATAACATTTCGGCTTATATAAATGATAATTTCCCCAATAAAAATGTCTGCAAGTATTAAAATTTGTAGAATACATTTTAAAAAATATTGGTTTTCATGCTGTGTCACAGCTCTCAGTTGTCCAAAGAACCAAGAGTTCTTCTACAACATTCGGGCTTGCAATCGTACATGCCGCTCCCTCTCTGGAACCGATCCTTTCTGCAGCTTGAACGATGGTCCCGTGGAGGGCTGTGGCTGCCCAGAAGGAACATACCTGAGCCAGGAAAACACCTGCACTCTAAAAGCAGACTGTGTGTGCCATCACCATGGCGGCATAACGCTACCAGGTCTCACAGTCATTGAAGGACGACAGTGGTGAGTGGATTATTTAGGCCATTTAAAAGGCACCAATATATTTTATTTAAATTTTGGTATACTTAATTTTTTCATTGCAGCCTCTGTGAAAATGGCAAACTGACGTGTTCTAAGGATTGCGGTACGCCTATAATTTTCTATTGTAATACTTTCAAAAATAAAAATTCACTCTTTACCCACTTTTCCATTACGACGCATACAGATTGTATCTGCCGTTGCACTATAAACATATAACACCACACAATATCAACCAAATGACTGTATGTGAATTCAAACACATTTAGGAAAGTATTAACAAAATAGAACACCACATCTAGCAAGTATATAATTAGAACATTATTAATATAAAACATATGTTTTATTGCCCTCAATAATTTTTTAGGCTGCAAAAATGGTACAGTTTGTGTGCACTGTTCAGAGAATTTGGTTAACACGGCTCAGAAAACGTGCGACAGTCTCAATAAACCAGTGGTAAGTTATTTCTGAGTCTTTGAATTGTAAACGTAATACAAAACAGGTTTGGTTGGTTGTACCATTACAGTTTTGATTAGCTGTTTTGCTTCATTTGCAGGGTGCCAACATGACCTGTAGGAGTGGCTGTTACTGCCCAAATGATCAATATCAAGATCACCATGGAAACTGTGTTTCCAGGGACAATTGCACCTGCGTATACAGTGGTAAAGTCTTCAGTGCAGGGCAGCATGTCAGAACCAGCTGTAAAAAATGGTAACACATTTATAAGTGCCACTTTATTGGTTCACTCAATTTTTATTGGCCCTTAAACTGTCATAGTTTCATGACTGTCTTTCAGCATCTGTGGTCAGGGTCAGTGGGACTGCAAAGATGAACCATGTCAAGGAACATGTCAAGTTTATGGAAACGGACATTATCAGACCTTTGACTCTAAATGGTATCGATTTAGTGGACACTGCCAGTACACACTAGTAGAGGTGAGACCAAACAAACAAAAATGTGACATAGATAAGAAAATGCAGAAAACGTGAATACATATCACATGTGGAAACACAATTGTAGAGTAGTATATATGTCAGCTAAAGTCTTGTACAACATACCAAGCATGTCACCGTTGTGAGTCAAACCATGTGGACCCAAAGAGGTGGACCCAAACGCAGGCGCTGGCTTACTGTGAGAGGGCTTTATTCCAAACGGTGAGAACACAAACAGAAGCAGAGATGGCCAGGACAGAACTAAGAGAAACCTAAACTGGGACAACTAACTAAACAAACCTGAAATCATGAAACACAGCAAGAATACAGGGGATGACACAGAGAATGATACGCATGAATACGCAGACGGACTGACAGGGAGCAAAGGCGAACACACACTATATGTACACGGAGGGAAACAAGGAAAGGCAAAAAGGAGGGAGAAACAGCTGAACCTAATTGGGCAGCACAAGACAAGGGAAGCAAAACAGAATACAGACACGGACCTTCAAAGTAAAACAGGAAACCCACAGACTGAGCTTACAGACACAGACTCAGGGACACGAGGAGCATAGAAACCCAAACCTAAGAACTAGAAATACAAACCAAAACACTAAAATAAAAAATAACAATAATACAAAATGAAAACACTGCGTCGCTGACCCAGGACCGTGACAAAGCAACAGTTAAAAAATCCTTTGTATAATGATCAAAAATGAAAAGGTCATGGGATTTGAAAATAGCGTTTTCCAGGCCTGAAGAACTTTGTGAAGAACTCTTCTAGAACGTATCTGAAAAACAGAGATTTGCTTCTAAAATAGATCAACCCATTAACAGAATATTTACTTCAAACAAGATCAAATACTAATGAAAATCTATTGGGTAGATTTTACTTTTTCCATGTCGGTCCTGTCATATGAAGCTATGTTCTCTTGTCTGAAAATATTGATAAAAATATAAAAATCATGATCATGTAAATTCACACTAGAAAAATACCTTATGAAAAATATCTTATGACATGTAGCTTCAGTTATGTTAAGATAAGGAAGCGTAAATACTAGGCTGCTGTGGGCAAATTGCCTCTCGGCTACTGACTTTTCCACTCCAGCAACCAATATACGAATACAAGCTGCAGTGCTTCTCCCTCTTGATCATCAAACAAGGGCCTATTTGGAGTACTCAAAAATGAAGGGTTTACACCATACATAATTTCTTACTGCTATCCATTGTTCTTCTTTTTTAAATATCTCTGTATGTGAACATTTTGACAAACTACCATCTAGTTCAAGTGTGTAGTTTGAAATGGGTCTTTATTTTTAGTTGTCACATAAAAACACAAAGAAAATGAAAATATTTCTGAAAGAATTTATTCATTGCAATTTATTGGTAAAAATGTATATGAGCCCTCTTAATTAATAATGACATGTCTGCATTTATATATATTTTTTATTTATATATGTTTATAGTAATAAATGCTTTGTAATAATAATAATTAGAAACATTTTTTTCTCCCTGAAAAACATAGTAACTTTGCATACATATATGTTTGTGTACTGTTGACATTACCATAAATAGTACTATTTAGTATAGAAGTACTTTTACTCTAACTTTTTGGTTTACTTTAGGATTACTGTGGAAATACAAATGGCACATTGTCTGTCAGAGTGGAAAGTGTACCCTGCTGTGATGAGGTACTCACCTGCTCTCGATCCATTGTCTTGGACCTTCAGGTTTGTGACTCCATCTGTGATGAATCTGCTGACCATCTTAAATTATTCATTTGCTTACTCACTTTATTCTATCCTTTAACTGATTTTACCATATCTTTCATTCACTTGAATCACTCATGTGTAATGAAATGCTAAGGCAACATTTTTTTTTTTTTTATCAGTGTGAGTTCAGTGAATTATAATATGTGAACAGCAAATGAAGTTGTTTATTAGGCCTTTACGATTTGATGTGGACTTCCGTGAAGTCTGCTGTCTGTATTGCATGCACAGGCCATGTAGCTATAAAAAAAATTGGCATGCAGACAAACGTCAACATGGATGTTGGCACTCACCATGTGAGGATAAAATTTACAACACTCAGACCTCAGTAGACCACAGTGGAAAGTATCAGCAAGACTTTGAGAAGTAATACTGGTGGTTGTAACTGCTCTTTTTAACCCATTAGGGAAAAGTCACCCTGACATTGAGTGACATGAAGGTGACCAAACAGCTACAACAAGACTCTCCAATGGAGGAAAATTCTCTTTACAGTATCGACACTGTGGGACTCTATATCATAGTGTCAGTGCCAAGCAGCGGGATAACTCTCATTTGGGACAAACACACACGGCTCACCATAAAGCTGCATGAAAGCTGGAGGGTGAGGAATGGGAATCTTAAGACTGATTAGAATAACTTTATCTAACTGTAAGCAAATTAAACTATGAAACTAGGATTGCAAATCCAATATGGTGTTTAAAGTTCAACTCACAGGACAATACAAATAAAAACAATACTGATATATAAGCTATAAATATCCATAAATAAGTTATGAATATAAACTAAATGCATGTGCAATAATATGTTTTCAATAATCTTGCTTGTAGTACAAAGTTTGCGGCCTGTGTGGGAATTTTGATTCCAATGAAATGAATGACCTGCAGATAAGTGGCTCAGCAGGTAAATCAGTTTATTTTTGTAATCCAATAATGCTTTAGTCATGTTTGGCAACATTTTTAAAAAACATTATGTTTCGTTTCTTTCCCCTAGTGGGATCCAGTCCGATGGCCTTTGGTAACAGCTGGAAGGCAGCCACTCCTCCTTGTTCTGACGTGACTGCTGATATATTTCCATGTGATCGCAACTCCTACTGCTCAGCCTGGGCCCAGCGGCGCTGTTTGATTATTAAAGGAGACACTTTCAAAGACTGTCACATAAAAGTATACTTTTTTTTTTTTAATAGAATTTCCATAACAGCAACAGCTGGCAAAATGCATTGGTATAAATTTAAGGAACTTAGATCTTATGAATCAATTATTAGAATTTGCCTGTCTGTGTTAAATTTTTTCATCCACATTTATTGCAATATAATATTACTAATGATAATAATAGACATTTTAATAAAACCCGTAGAAACCCTACTGTGGATGTTTTCCTATATCCCCAGGTGGACCCAAATCCTTACTATCAGGCCTGCTTGCTTGAGTCCTGCTCCTGTGAGTTTGAAGGGAAGTTCCTGGGCTACTGCACAGCAGTGGCAGCTTATGCAGAGGCCTGCAGCGACCAGGATGTCTGTGTAAAGTGGAGAACACCTGACCTGTGTCGTAAGTTAGGATCCTTTTTCTTTACTTATTGTATCCTCTAAATAACTGTTAAAGCTGCCTCATTATGTCATTACGTGAGCAATAGATGAAGAATGAATAATGTAGCACATCTGTTCTAAACATTTAAAAAGTATATTATATAATATAGTGATGTCACGTTTATTAAACGATCAATCAGTGTGCAATAACCTGTGTTAATACTCATCTTTTACTATGACACGTTAGCAATTTACTGCGACTACTACAACAAGCCTGGACAGAGTGTGTGGCACTACGAAGCCTGTGGTAAAATGAGAACCTGCGGCAACAGACATGACCTCACTTACAAGCTTGAAGGTAACGTGATACAACACATGTCAATAAAAAGTATCTTTGGGAATTATGCATGGTTTTGCATTAGTGGATCTTCAAATGATACTGGGCAAGTGGATTTGGTTCTGACTGGTACTGATGTACAGACTCAGAAAGGGACATTTTAAAAAAAATGAGTCTAATATGAAATCTGATACAAAGTGATTTTGTATTAGAACTCCTGGAGAAATGAAGGTCTTTCCTTGGATAGTACAATATTGGCAGATGAAAAGTTTCTCTGCTCTTTGTTGTGGGGGTCCCTCGGGTTTCCAACCCTCTTCTGTTTGTTTCTGCTTCTACGTGTTAATATTATTACAATACATAACATCTCCTTTCATTTCTATGCTGATGACTTACAGCTACACCTACTAAAATGTCAGGATTTAATACACACTCTATTGGGTTGTGTTGAAGATATTTAATGTCCAATGCCTAATAACTTCCTCCAATTAAACATTGACAAAAGGGAGGTTAACATTTTTGGTCCATCCAAATCTGCAAGTGCTTTTGCTAATTTAGTTTATTAGCTTCGCTGTGACAAATTTATTCTGTTGTCAAAATGAGCTACTATCAGGTAAGAACCATCTCCAAACTCCAATCATTTTTTTCTGGAAAAACTTATCCATGCCTTTATTAATTCAGGTCTCCAATCTTAACATGTGACAGTGCTGACTGGTAAAAAAAACATGAGCATATCACTCGAGTCCTGGCCTCGGTGCATTGGCATCCTGTTCAAGAACAAGAAAAACAATACCACAACAACAGCACTCTATATTGTATAGCATTTTGGTGTAAGCTGTTTTTTTTCCCTATTGGCAAAGGTTGTTATCCCAGATGTCCAAATGAAGTGCCATACTATGATCAATATACTTGTGAATGCACTACATTGAGCAACTGCTCTTGTTATTTCAACGACACCATTGTTCATCCAGGAGAATTGGTAATGCTGAACACTTTTGCATGGTGAGTATACACATGGTGTACATTTTAGTGTAACTAGACACACAAGTGGTCTGCCAGACGCTACATTACAAATTGCATTGACACCTGGTAATTTCAGTCTCTTATTTTATCCAGCCGCTGCGAAAACGGAGTGATTAATTGTGGTAAGTATGAATCCTATTGGTGTATAACTTGTTGCTAAACTATCTTAAAAATGTATTTTGGAACAATTTGTTTCTGACTAACCTAAATTACATTTTCCATACAGAACCACCACCGCCACCTCCACCCTCAAATACACCTGCCACCACATCTACAAGTGCTGTGAAAACAACAGCTTTAATCACAAGTGAAGCATCTGTGCTTCTAAAGACAACCACACCAGTGATACCCACTAACAATTTTCCAGTTACCACTGAAGCATGGTCAACCACCACCTTTACACCAACTGCTACAACAGTTGCAGCCACCTCTCTGACTACTCGATCTCCAGCAACTGGAACAGATAAGGGTACCACTGAAACATGGTCAACAATGTCCACTTCCACCCCTACACCACTGACTTCAGCTGCTTCACCTACCACCAAAAAGTGGTCAACAATACCCACTACAAACTCCACAGTGACAACTAACACTACTTCAGCTACTACTGAAACCCACTCAACTTTGATAATTACCACCTCTACAAGCTTGAGGACCACTGAAAATGTGTCAACAACGTCTTCCACTACCACTGTGCCAATGATCACCTCAGCTGCAACGTCAAAACCTCCAAAAGCAACCAACACAACAGCCACGGTAAGCTCCCCTATCACATCCCCTACAACTAGAATGAGTGCCACGTCTTCAGTGGCAGCAGCTACCACAGACTCCAGAAGCTCAAAAGGACCAACCACTATCCTTAAAACTGTTGGCGCAGGATCAACACAAACAGAAAGCTCCACATCGCAGGGTAAAGTTTAAGCTTTGCCAGTGATTCTAGCTGTTGCGTCCCGAAGTATATTAAGCCAATTTTCAAAGTGTTCTCTGTTTGCTTTCTTCTGCAACTGTGTTTGACACGTCACCAGTGTGTGAATGTGTAGACATAAAGAAAAAAAAACGCTGGGCTTGCAGGGAGGCATGGACAGAGGACTGCTACCATAAGACCTGTGTCGGTGGGAAGATTGTGTCGACTCCACTGATTTGTCCAAAGCCTAAAATTCCCACCTGCCCCAGAGATCAGATCACAAAGGTCTCTGATGGATGCTGTGAAACATGGAAGTGTGACTGTAAGTGTTATAACTTGTTATAATTATTTATTTATTTTTATTATTGTTTAGTGTGCTTCTTTGCAAATCATCAGGTTGTCTTACTGAATCAGTGTGCTCAATGTAGTGAATCTCTTTAAGCTGAGGTATCTGCTGGATACTATTAATAGTATCCAACCACACACATAGGAGTTCTTTCATTGTTTGGCACTTTTACCTAAATGTTAACTTATTTAGTCCAAATCTAAACTCACTTTGCATGTATGCTGATCTCTTCACTGGAATGCTGTTTGTTTCAGGTCTTTGGTCTTACATATTTGACCAGATGATGGTGCTAGAGGAAAGATTCAGTGATCATCACAGTAGTTGTTTCAATCTATCCAAAGTGGGTTACATGTGCTCTATGCATACGCTGTATTAATTCCAGGCCAATGTGAGCTGTATGGGGATCCCCACTACATCTCTTTCCAAGGAGTAAACTTTGATTTCCTGGATCAAGGCACATTTATATTGGTGGAGGAGCAGTCACCACGTCATAATGTGACCATTGCTGTGGACAACTTCTATTGCGTGCCGGGTCTCTATGGCTCCTGTGTTAAAGGCATCATCCTGAAATATCAGAACAATGTGGCTACACTCACTATTGCTCCACATTTGTTTTCAGTACAAGTAAGATATATTACAGTGCTCTATTATTTATACTTGAATGTATTACAGATGCTAATAATCAAAAGTTATCTGTATGACTGTCTTCAAGTTGTTTTGTTTTAGTTTTATTGTTTGATCCAATCTGGCTTAGGCCACGCTAAACAACGTGATCGTACAGCCACCGTACGAAGAGCACGGCTTCAGGTTTGAAACCACGTGGTACAAGATGGTTATTCATCTCCCAGAGATCCGCTCTTTTGTCTCCCTCACTCCCTCACACACCCTGGTGGTCAGTCTAGCCATGGAGCACTTCCTCCGAAACACCCAGGGGCAATGTGGTGAGTACTGAATAGAAAACGACCAGAGATCTGGCTGAATGTCTTAGTGGAGGGGAGTCAAACTAAATTTACACCAAGGAATCACATACAGCCCACTATAATCTGAAGCGACAAATTAATTTAAATTGTAAGAAATACATTTGTCAAAATTGCCCAGACTATTCTCCAATTATAAAACAGAAATATTGTGTTCACAGAAAATGTCCCATTTTTATATTATTTTATTTTATTTTGAATCTAGTGCCATTCTTAAAAAAAAAAAAAAAAAAACTTTCTGTAGTTCATAATAAAAGTACTGAAAATTTTCTGTCATTTACCGTAAATTCCGGACTATAAGCCGCTACTTTTTGCTTTGAACCCTGCGGCTTATTGTCTGGTGCGGCTTTTCTAAGGCTTTATCCTTGATTTTTGTGACATCGTAAGAGGATTTGTTTTGGTTTGTTCCGCCATGCCTGGCGGAAAGGCATGTGATCAGACACGGAAAAGAGTGATATGTTGGTCACATGTCCGTCCGCCAGCCAAAGTAGGCACAACTTTGTACGGCACGTACGAATTAGCACGAAAAAGAGACCTGCAAGGCGAGCCGTGCACCACCGCTACTAGCCCGCTCGCTAGCGCTACTAGCCCGCTCGCTAGCGCTACTAGCCCGCTAGCGCACCTGCGGCTTTTAGTCCGGTGCGGCTAATGCATAAACAAAATATGATTTTTTCATAATTTCAAGCTGTGCGGCTAATATTCAGGTGCGCTTTGTAGTCCGGAAAATACGGTAATTGTTTTTCTATTACATAACTACTTACTGTAATATGAATAGCCATTGGAGAGGCCCATGAGCCTTACGTTTGAAACCCCAGGTCTTCTAGTGTGTAATTATTAAGCGTTGTGCGTGTGTGTGTGTGTGTGTGTGTGTGTGTGTGTGTGTGTGTGTGTGCGTGCGTGCGTGCGTGCGTGCGTGCGTGCGTGCGTGTGTGTCTAGCGCAACCTATCAGACAATTTCAAATCAAAGCTAAATTTTTTCACAGTGGCAAAGAAAAAACTGTACCTGTTATGACTCAAGCTGTTCTCACCATGATCGTGCAAGGGACACAAATTATTATCTGCAGTATATGAGTGTCTATTAGAAGTCTCCTGTCACAGCTTCATCCCCGCGCTCACGTTGTAATTGCCCCTCCAGGTGTGTGTGGCGGAGCATCATGTATTCGTAAAGGAGGGCAGATTGAGGATGACAGCTGCTGTGATAAGACGGGCTATGACTGGGTGTATCCGGATCCTCTGAAGCCAGCAGATGTTTTTGCACCAAGGGAAGTCCCCTGTCATTCTGAGCAGACTTCAGTACCCACTCACAGACCAACCACCTGCATTCCGAGCCCACTATGTCAGCTCCTACATGATGCGTAAGCTACATAAAATAATACAAACTTCTGGTCAGGGAGTTGTTTTAAAACTTAAATTTAAATGTGAGCTGTAATTACTCACCATACAGTAGACAATAGTTGTTTCTTTAGACTAAAATAGTTACAGAGGGCAGTTAATTTTTATCTGCATAATCAGATGAAGCAACACTTCAAATGAATTTGGAGGGAAAACGAGTGCACTTCTGTGAAGCGTAGTGTTGTCCAAAAAGACAATGTGTATAATGTTACACCTGAATATACCGTATATCTTCCATTAGTAGCCCCGACGTTTATTCAAAAAATTATCCGGCCGGCCCGGCGTTTAAAAGAGACCGGCGGTTGTTGGAGACCGGCTCTTATTCCCTTCTTAGACAGAATTGTCACAGAAGTGAGAGGGAAAGAGGACCCAGGCGCGGTTTTTAGACTGAGGTGAAAAGACAGTGCGTTTACTTACAGTGCTCCAAAACGTATTCCAACAGTTCACAAATAATGCAGTTCCCAATTGTGCTCCTCCTTTGCTCCCGAGTGTCTCCTTGTCTGTGGTAGGACTCCGCCCAACTCTCCAGGAAAGGAAGTAAAAGACCAGAAAATCACAGTTAGCAGGTTCGCTAGCCGACAGTTCCGGTTCAGTGTAATAATGCCACTTTGATGGTCGCTGCATCCAGCTTAAATGCTGCTGGTCGTAGATGACGGCTGATTGGAAACAGCTGGCCGAGTGATGAGACGCGGGAGGACCGACGACAGTGCGGAGGTTTTTTTGGGGGTTTTTTTTGAGCGACGTTCCAGTCACACTCCATACCAGTTGGTGGCGGTAATGCACCATTGAGTTGTTTGCCAACAGCCAATGAAATTTAAAAAGAAGAAGAAGACAGCGTGGAGGGACTTCCGGGTCGAAGGTGCCTGGCTACTATTGGAGACCGGCGTCTATTTGTTGTGACATGTTTTCAAACCGTCGTTTATTAGAAACAGGCGTCAATAAGAGACAGGCCACTATTAGAAGATATACAGTACTTGATTGGTTGTTTTTGATATAAACAATTTGCAAATAATTCATTGTTCAACCAAGGATAAAAACAAACCTTGTCGCATCAAGTATATGCTTGTAATTAAATTACACACTTGTTGTAATTAATCAGAGACATAGTACCCTTTGATAGTTATATTTGTATTAAATAAAGGATTTATAAAATATAAGTCATTTGTTCACCACTGAACCTTTTGTGCAGAAAGGCAAAGTTAACAAAATAACTTACAATTCCCACAGTACATGATAGGAATTCATTGTTTACATTTTAATAGTGCACTTTTTTCACTTGTTTTCAGCTGCTGTCCAGTAGGCTCCATGATAATGTGTCCTTCATCAAACAGCTTACGATTAAGATGCAATTAATTCTGTTCCTTCAGAGTCTTTGAAACTTGCAGGAAGTATGTGAATCTAACCTTTAAAAAGAAGAACTGTGAGTTTGATTCATGCGGGAACCCAAATGCTTCTTGCTCTGCTCTTGAACAAACTGCTGAGGAGTGTAAAAAGGCTGGTTTCTGCATTGACTGGAGACAACTGACTAATGGAATCTGTGGTATGTGGTATTTTTCTTAACATTCACTTTCTACAACAAAGCCACCAAACCAGTAATAAAATATTGAGGAGTTTGCATATTTTTCTTTCTTTAAATTGCTCTTCAGCTGTGCCGTGTCCAGGCGGACTGGTTTACAGAGAATGTCATAATAAGCATGATGACTTCTGCTACGGAGGGTTTGAAGGCTTCACTTTTTCTAATGATACCTTTACTTATTTTATTAACACCGTACCTAACCCAGTGTTGGTTTGTAAGTCACCAAAGTTTCACTTTTTTTATCGCTGTTTCGGTTTGGCTGCTCAGAGTGCGTCATACGGGGACTTCCCTTGAAATGAACACCGTGGGCTGTTTCTGTCCCAGAAACCTGTTTAGAGCTGGAACTCATTCAAACATATGTGTGGCTGACTGTGCGTGTGAGTAAAATGGTCTACAAGCGTGATAATAAAATCTGATTTTAGTTTAAATAGATGTGAAGAAATAAGTGAATCCTTTTTTTTCCTCCACAGACTGCAAAGGACCAAAAGGAGAGCCTAAACTAGTGGGCATATTTTCCTCATAAATAAAAAAAAAAAGACTACTTCTGACTCTAGATTTGAAATTAAAATTTATGTATGTACCCCTTTTCCAGCCTGGTGAGGTGTGGGTGTCCAATTGCAACCTGTGCACATGTAACGACCAGACTCGGACTGAGGAGTGTTTTCCAAAACCTCCTGAGCCGGTTCCTCTTTGTGGCCACAGCGAGGTTTTGGTAACCACCTCCTGCTGTGGTGAGCGGATGTGTGGTAAGAATTAAAAAAATTTCATCATGATGTTTAAGTAGCTTTTTTTATTTCTAGTTAATGGAGTGAACAACATGAAATTATGTTGTGAAAAGGATTGAACGAGAAGAGAAATATGTTTTCAGTTTTTAACACTTTTAGGATTCTCTCTTTGCCAAAAGCTGAAAATGCTCTCCACCAGTCTTGTGAGAAGTTTCCATATATTGGTCAACACTTGTTGGCTTCTTTCTATGTGGTCCAGCTCATCCAAAACAACCAGAGCTGAACCTTCTTACCAGTCCTGTTTTAACACATATACAGCAACATTTATTAGCTCAAATATAATGAGAAATCTTTTCATGAATTCCTCCAATTAAACAATTTTGTGAAACTTTATTAACAGCAACATGTGAATTCGAAAGTTATACCAAAAATGATGTATTGCAGGGTCACTCTGACCGTGAGTTTCTTATGCTAAATTCTAATCCTGATTCAGTCGACCTCAACATTCAAAAGAATGGGAGAGATGCGAGGTCATACCTAACCTTGACTTTGGACCGTTAACATCTAACCAGTTCATCCAAGTGAACACTGTGTGCCCAAATCAAAGAGATTCAGACATATGCAGACATAGAAATCAAGAACAAATATAAAACTTGAACTTTTCACCTCCGACTCAACAGTGCACCTCTGAACTGCTTGTAACTCGACTGCAATCTTTTAGATTGTTGCATGGAAATACGATATTTCTTCACACTTGTGCTCCGAGATGGGCGCTAAATTTCCTCCATTCTGTCAAAACACTTTAACTTTCATTTTTGGGAAGTGAATAAAGTCTTGGGGAGGCAAATTAGAGGGTGATGAATTTGGAGGCGTATACCAAACATCACAGTTTAGGTTGTTTTGGCTGAATAATTGCCTCTAAATCCCTCGTAAACAATTTAAAAAAATACAGTAAAACTCCTTGGTTGACAGACTGACCCTGGAGGCTGAGAACGTGGTGAACAATGCTGTGACTAAAACAAAAAAGTGCATTCTCATGGTTGTGCTCTTCCTCTGGCGCACTACCTTCTGTCTTGGAAACCACTGTCATTCAGGTGGCCTTAAAAGACTTCTTTGGAGTGACTTGAACACAGCAGACACACATTGGGTTTTGAGAGAAGATAATACTCGATTATGTTGCATCACTGTGTCAGTTTGGCTCTCCCTCACTGGACTTAAAAACCTGTTTTTTTGGGGGGGGGTTTTTTCCAGTTGAGAAGACGTGCACTTATAATGAACAGACATACAAGGTATGTTGTGTCTATTTACTTGCCTCTCCCTTACACATACGTGAGAATTTGGTTTGAACCCCAAAAATGAGCAGTTTTTCGTCATGTTTTCCGTGCTGTGTATTTAGGTGGGAGACAAATGGAGAGATGCTGCCCATCCCTGCATGTCATTCAGTTGCAGCAAGGAGGGTGTTCTGACTGAGACTAAAGTCTGTCTGGATGAAAGCTGCCCTGAGGTAGAAATTGCTCAAAATCAAAAAGCTTGCAGTTTTCATATGATTTTTTTAAAGTGTTTTTTCTTTATATATAGTCTTTTCGTCTAAAGTTCTGGATTCTTTACCCTGATGGTAGTGCCCCTTATCACAGAAAAGCTTCACGGCATGTTTCAGTTTACTTTGCAGTAAGTCTGATGTGGCAAAGAGGGAATACAGAGTCAACAGAGAAAGCACAGACAGTATGGACATAGCTACTGTCACAGCTCCCATTGGTTTCCTGCTTTGAAGCCCTCAGTTAAACATTTCCACCGCTAACATCTTGGTTGCAAAAATCTGGTTGTGTCTAACAAATGCAGGTCTGACTGTGAAAGGACACGGACACTGAGCATGCTATCACATAGTGGAAATAAACAGTTTTTAAACATTTTCTGGCAAAAAAAGACACCTTTTATTCAATGTGACTGAAAACACTGACTGAGCCCAGAAACTCAACAGCAAAATGTGGGCAAAAGTCAAGAAATACAGCAGTTTTTTCCATAGACTTCAATAGCACTGCATGTCCTTCTGCAGCCACAGCTATGCCATCTGGTGGCCATCAGATAGAAAGCAGGTCTAAAGCGATGCCACACTGGCTCTTTCTCCCATCTTCCCAACCCAGAAAATGTATCCAAGAAACGGGGGAAACAAAACTAAATACTGAACACAGGACACAAGACTGTCAAAATAAAACAGAAAGCACACTGAGACGTAGACACACGGCTCGAGGCTGGGGTCGGGGAAGACGTAGACACGGATGCACATGACGGATAGGGGAGACAAGGAATGAGACGCAATCAGGGGAACATTGGAACAGAATAGGGAGACGAAACACAAGGACATGACAAAGACATGGAGAGCAAGGAAGCAAGACACACACACACACACACACACACACACACACACACACACACACACACACACACACACACACACATAGAAAAACAAAAAAAAAAAAAGAAAAAAAAAAAAAAAAAAAAAAAAAAAAGAAAAAAAGACACACACACACACACACACACACACACACACACACACACACACACACACACACACACACACACATAGATGAAGACAAAGCAACAAAGGGAACCTAATAAACAAGAGAACATAAAGCAGAAATGACAAATAAACTCAGTGACATAAAAAAGACTAAATCCAATACTAAATTGTATAAAACTCAATCATCACAACATGAGGAATGAATCAAATACAAAATGAACTTAAAAAGCTGGGTCAAAAACCCAGAACCATGACAGACAAGGGTATTTTAATTTAAACAAACATCTATTAATCGTTTGGAAAATAAGCTTGGGAAAAGATTTAACCATACCCATTGATTTTTTTTTTTCTTCTCTAGGAGGACAGAATTTGGGATGACAAACATTGCTGCTTTACATGTAAGTAAAGTCAGAGGTAACAAAATAGAGAAGTTATTTATAATTGTTGAAAACCTATTGTGCATTTGTGTGTTTGCTCACTTTCAAAGAATTAAACAGAATTTTCATGTTAATTTCTTTTTAATTGAGAGAGACAGAATATCAACCAGAAATTCAGAAAACAATATTACATAAAAGTTGTGCTTGGTCTGTATGTCATTGTGTAAAATAATTATGCCTTTAATTTTATTTAATACACATCTCAGGAGGCGTTTTGGACCACTCCCCTTTACAGAAATTCTCTAAATCCTTAAGGTGTCTTGGCTGCGGCTTGGCAACTCTAAACTTCAGTTTCCTCTACAAATTTTTATATGACACGGGGCTGAAAACTTCTTCTTCTATAGTCACTCCTTTGTTGCCCTTGTGGTATGTTTTTGTCATTGTCATGCTGCAAGATCCATCTACAGTGTTCTGGCTGAAGGAAGGAGGTTCTTGTGTCCAAGATTTACATGGACTCGTCCATTAGTCCGTTGGAAATCATCCTCTACCATCAAGCAGAAAAACAACCGGAAAGCATTATGTTTCCACCTTCGTGCTTGACTAGTATTCTTATCATTTCTAGCATTTCCCTTCCTCCAAACACAGCAACACTTACTTCCAAACCTTCTCTGAAATATTTAGATGTTTACTGGCAAACCTAAGATGGGGCCGTACATTTGGCCCAAGGTACAGCTCTTTGGTCTTGCCCGTGGTGGTGAAGAGTTTTGAATAGAAGAAAGCTGTTCTGTGGCCAGATATGCTTTCTACGCATAACAAGCTGAGCTCAGGAGGAAGTTTTTACAAAACTCAATGGAGAAAGCTGTTTATCCATTGATTTCTATAGCACTACAAGTCCTTTTGCAGCCATCTGGTGGCCTTCAGATAGAATGCAGTTTTAGGCACTACCACATTGGCTTCATTCTTTTTTCTTTCCATTGTTCCAATACAGAAGCTTCTTTAATTGACTGTCTGTGTGCCACATGGACAAACAGCCGATCTGTGGGGTTGTAGGAGAACAAATCTTTATTTCGCTCAATGACATGCAACTCGGTTTACAACTTCTATGTAATGTGGGGGTTTTTTGCTGAGATTTTTTGTCACTCTCAATTAGAATTTAATTACCGTAAAAAAACAGAGGCTGTTCATTTCTGTGAAAGTCAGGAAACTTTCAAATTCAGCAGCTTATTTCCTCCACTTGCCTGTGTCTTCCCACCCCAGGCAACCAAACATGTATTCCCAGGGTCTCCAGTGTCAACATCACCGTCGATAACTGTACCACTGTCATACAGATACCTGTGTGTCAGGGGCAATGTACGGTTCAGCCAAGGTGAGGCTATATAGTGTCCAAATTGACGGCTCAAAAATCCCCTCTCTTATATTTTCTGTCATTGTAAGTCCAATTTGCTCTCCTCTTCTCCCAATTTTTGCCTTTTTCCACAGAGTCGTGTTACAGGGTGACCTGCTAGTCCAACAGGAGAGCAGATGCTGTCAGGAAGACCACTCAGAATGGAGATCACTGACCCTGCATTGCTTTGACCTTACTTCCAGAAATTACACCTACAATCATGTCACTAGTTGTGTGTGTAGAATTTGTAGCTTGATATAAATAACTGGTAGTTTTCTGTCAAATTGAATTATGCATGATCTTTATACTACGTAGTTTTCTTCCCACCGTGCACCAGTCGTTCAGTGAGATACAAACCTGGACTATGAGTTGCTTGTGAAAATGAACAATCAGTCTCTTTTTAAACCTGATATCTAAAGACTTTTATAGCTCGGGATGATAACCAGAGATGACGTAAAGGATACAGCCCAGAAAAATGTTTAGTAACATCAACATTATGCAGGACTTCCTCATTTATCACCCTGATCAAAAACAGTGTTGCAAAGCATCAACGTAATGCAACAGCACAACTAAACCAAGCGGTTACAATACACAATCAGATGAAAAATAAAAATAGCAATCCCACCAATTTGAAATTCATTTTGCACCTCCCCATTATCAAACACCAACGTTTCCAAGGCAATAACATTTGCAGACTTAACAGAATATTAACCAATTGGGCCTAAAAAACGTAAAAATAGAAAACTTGTCTGCTATCGCATAAAATAGTTAAAACCCAACACTGACAAAGTGGCCATTGGGCGGCAGAGGTGCTGATCACATCCTGATGGAATCATATCATTAGCAGGACTATGCACACAAATTCATGTCACTTTGTTGTTTATGCTGGGAATTTTTAAAAAATTGTTCTTGAAGATGACTCTGCCTCCAAGTGCTATGCAGTAACACAATTTTCAAACACGAATTCACTCAATCCCCTAGTTCACTGATGGCGGGCATGCTAGATGTATGTGTCTGTGATCTGTAGCCTTGTATGTCAATGAGACTATTGACTAAATCTCATTGATGGAAGTCTGACTGAAGAGAGATTTTCACATGAGACTCCAATTACCCTTGTACCCCGCAGCTGTTTCAACAGGACAATGCCAACCTTGACACTGCCACAGTAGCATAAGCCTTTCTGAGACTGAGTCCAAATCAAGTTCTGTCAGGAGCATGCCAAAGCAACAGGTGGTGATGCAACCGGTGTATAGAAATGTTGGCCAATCACAAGTCTTGCTTCAGATTATATATGTAGTGATTTTCATACTAAAATCATGCTTGTTTTTTTTTTTACATTTCCAACTTTATTCTGAAAATGTTCCACAAATCGTAGATGAAAATCCGTCTTTAATTCTGAGCAACTTTGGCAAATCAAGCTAATTACTTCAACATGTTACTGTAGCTGCTTCTTTTTTCAACATGATGTTTGTGCTCTATTATGAATAAAATATGGGTTCAAGATTTGAAAGTCATTGCATTTTTTGGGAATTGGGTTAGAACATATTTCATATTTGAGTCTATCCACAGATCTGTAGCAATGAATTAAAAACCCAACGTGAATTTCATATATATATATATATATATATATATAATATTAAATTTTTATAAAGACAGCAGAGCACATACTTTAAAAATACAGGAGAAACAGAATTCACCTGCAGGAGGAGACAGCAATAATGCAATTGTCAAATTGCCAGATTGTGGCGACTTACTCTGATGCTGGTTTAGTACAAATTCTATGCAAGTGAGTCTAGTTCTTTTACTTTTCATACACACACAAAAGTAATAATGAATCAATGAACAGAAACTCCACTTACAGTTAGAAACTCACTAAAAGTTAAAAAATACCAAAAAGTTGTACTTATTGGTATTTTCTTCATGCCTGAAGAAAATAGTTCAGTATTGTCATTGCTTTCTACTTATTTATATGATCTATATTTATATTTGTATATGCATTTCTTTATGATGGGTATTATACTCCAAAACACCATCGTACTCCCAATTCAGATCACTCTTTGCCTTACCCAGTGTCTAGTGTTATAGTTTTTTTGTCAGTTCCAACCCTGGCAGTCATCGTTCATCATTTATTCATTCATATTTTCATTTATTTAGGTCTTCTTTTTTTTTATCACTAGTAGAAACAGTATTAGTGATAGTAGGGTTGGTGTTTTACAGACATTATAGTTGTTGTTATTACTGTTAATACATTTATTAAAAGTAATAATTTAATTTATCATTACTGATACATAATTATTCTGTGTATCATTATTAATAATAACATTGTTGTTGTTATTATCACGATGATGCTAGTTGTTGTTATTATTTATTGATTATCTAACACCTAAAAAAAATCAAAATCAATAAATTCTATTTACTTTATAAAATGTCCCCCAAAATGAAAAAAATAAATTTAAAAAATCAAACTGACATAAACCATAAGTGCAATTTTTGTTCTTCCTCTTTGTTTAATTTTAGGCAACATGAATAAAACTTTATTTTGTGAGATAGTATGATTACAGTACTTAATTTACTTTACAGCACTGCCCTCAGAGCTTCATAATGGCCCCTTTTAAACTGTGTTCCTTCTTGCAGAACGAGTAACACACTCTCAAAAAGGTTTTGGTGATCCCCAGATGCCCACCTCTCCTTTACCTTTCCTGCTCTTTTGGTGTCTCACCAATCTGGTGCACTCTTGGTCTCCTTTTCTCTGTCCTGGTTATAAGAATCAATCAGCATGTGCCGAACAATCTCCATACTAATGTATATTTTTTAAGTCATTACTAGATATTCAAAACATGTTTTGCATCAACTTACATTAAACAGTGACTCAAATGCCACATTGCAGAACCTACATTTAAATGTATTCAGCTAAAGGGCTGGGGTGGGGGGGGTATGTGTTTGCTCAAATCTATGTGGATGTGTTCAACTCTCCACGGAGGAAGCAGTAAGTGCTAGAAAATTTCTTGACCCAAGTAGGGGTGTAGTCCAGTTAAAAGGGTTAGGATTACTGAAGGAAAGCTGCAACCATTTACGTAAAAGCCCAGTTTAAATGTCACAATAAACAAATTGATCTGTGGACACGTCACCTTTTTTTATCCCAGTATTTTAAAATCAGTTTTTTACAAACGCATACATATATCATAAGACCAAGTTTGTATCTTCTGGGCATTTGTCAGGACATCCACTTTTTAATGTACAATACAATAATATCCATATTTCAGATACACAGCAAAGACAATGCAAGGCTAGATTGTGAAACAACAGACCCCGGGCAATGAACGTAGACGCCTTGCCAATCTCTAATTTCTTTAGGTAAATTCCCTCACTGATTTTTTTGCAGGTATTTCATATCTTTGAGCTGAGCTCCATGACTGTCCATCAAGAAACCGCAACCTTCCTATTGTGTCTGAAAAGTGTTTGCGTGGACTGGTGAAACCTGATCATTGACATTTGCTGGATTTCATTAGCAAGTACAGATTTCTCAGTAAAGTGTTCACTTACAAAAAACCTCAAAAAATCAGAGGAATGTCACATTTTTGAATACCTCTTTTCTATGTGAATTGCAGTTTATCAGCTATCGTTACAAGCTGACCATACTTTCGGCATAGATAACGTGCAGTAAGCTGGCTAACTCAACCCTAATATAATTGCTAGCAAAATCATGGATGAATATAAATATTACTTTGCTAGGTTGCCAGATTTGATTACTTGTAAACTATAACCCATGGCACTAAATTATCTATAATCGCATAGCAAAGGTTTATAACTGGAAACTGCTTTCTATGGCAATAGCCAGTTCAATGCAAGGCAGGAGGAATTAGCCATTGAGCTTTAGCTTTGATACGCAGAATTTCTTCATAGCTTTTTTATGGCTAATTTAAATTTGTTGCAGTTATACCAATACTTTGGTCTAAGAAATATATGCTAGTGTCTCATGCATGACAGAGTACACAAAGGTGCAGCATAACAGTGACAATTTCTGCCAAAGCTAGCTTGCATACAGTGTGCAAATATGTTCTCTGGATAAATGCTAGCAAGACAATTCTGTAGTTTACTTAATGACAGCAGACGTCATTAATAGCAATAGGTTTGGGATTTCTCACTCAGCCCTTATAAATCGTGCAATCTTGCTTTGCTGCTGTGGGTAGAGTTTCTTCCACCTGCCCCTGGCAGACATGATAGTAGAGGAAACTAAAACTCAGAGGTCAGAGAGTCTTCACTGGGGAAAAGAAGTTAGTGTGACACAACAGGGTAAGAGAGCGAACAATACGATAGTTGCGCTTTTCTTAACGTGGTCAAGGGTGTAGCCCAGGTGCAAAGAGGTTACAGTTACAGGAAGTGATTGGAGGAGACATACATCTGATTACGTGTTGAGTCAGTGGTTACTTTTACATGGAGAATATGAACTATTCCAAATGAAATCAATGTAAAAAGAATTAGGTTGCTCCATATTCATTAAAAAAAACTTATGTGTACACTTCTCTTTGAAAAGAATTACACTTTCCAGGACCCCTGTTTTAAAAAAATTTTATTTTCCTCCCACTGTTTAATTGTTTGTTTTTCTTCACTTAATTGCATTTAATTGTTCTACAATTTTCCATCAAAAGATGTTGTGTGGGTGGTTTTGTTTTGCTAATTTTAAGGGAAGACAAAATTTGTCCCCAAAAATGATTTGGGGACAAATAAATTCAATGAATCAATACATTTTGAAACAGACAATGAGCGTAAGGCAAGTAATACTTAAGATTAAGGTCAGATGAGATCTGCAGGAAATGAATGTAAGTCAAAGTAACGTGCCCTTGAGTGATGGAAACGTGTGTGGGTGTTAGGGAGTGCGTGGTCCCTCGGGCAGTGTATGCGTATAGACACAGCATATATAAGCCCTGTGCAGGGCTGACTGTGCACGCCTTCCTGGTTGCACCTGCAGCTTGGAAACAACAGGCAGCATGACCTTACAGAGATGGTCGCTAGCTCTGTGCCTTTCAGTAGCTTCATTAGTTTTTGGGACCGGTGGCTCTGTGACAAGTGAAACTCAGAAATGTAAGCATGCAAAATTTGTATACAAGTGCTGGATCTCGATTAATCTATAGCTTTCTAATTGATTGAGAACTACTTACATGATTAGGTGATGATGACGTTTGTGACATCTGCTAATATACTATATGATAAAAAAGGAAATTCTGTTGGGTTTTCTAGTGCAGACTAATTGCAGAGTCTATGAAGAATGTCAGTATTTTTATATATTACATTTGTAGATAGGGTAGTATTGCAAATCACAATTTTGTCAAGAATAACAGCGATGGTTACTTTTTAATTCATATTTCTGGCATAATAAAATGAGCAAAGTAAGTTATTGCTTTATTATCGAATAGTCAATGTCTGCTCTCAGCAAGATGCAGTAAATTCACACCTTCCTTGTCATCAGACACTTGCAGGACATTCAGCAGTGGAGTCGTCCAGCCATTCCAAGGCTCGGGATTCTATGTGCATTCCAACTGTCCCTTCACCCTGACTCGGTTCACCCAGAATCGAGTTGAATGTGACATCTCTCTGCGACGGGGGAACAACGGCCTTGTGGCGCAAGTCGACATCATCATCAACAAAGTCAGGACTATTCTGCAGAATGGAAGTATCCTGGTGGAGGACAAAAGGTTTGGACCCAGATCTAGATATTGTCTGTGTGAGAGAAATCATGGCTACACCGAAGGTTCACGTATAGCATGATTTTGTTTCTATTTAAATATAATCCCCTGCAAGTGTGAGTTTGTGCATGTTGGCTACAAATTAAATAATTAAAGGCTCAGTTTAAAGCATTTGCTTTATCTGCTTGTTGCATTGCTTCTTAGCTGCTGTCCGAGACAAGAATATGTTTTCTCTGACAAACTTCTCAGGGGTTTTTTTTTTTCCCTTCACGATGAAAGTATCCAACTGATTTTTATGTGTGAAAGAATAAAGGCAGTAAATGTGATGGCCATAATTTTTACAGGCTACAAATATAATACCTCTGTATCTTCACAGTGTTACCCTTCCGTACGATCAGACCTACCAGCATATATTTCAGTACGGCATCTACACTAAACTGAGGAGCTCATTGCTGCCTCTGTCCATAACCTGGCACAGTACAACTGAAGGAATAGACTCTCTTTGGGTGAGAGCATTCATATTACTGCAGTTGAGATCCTAAGTACAGGCACACAGATTTAAACAACAACCTAAATTTGCTCAATGATCTGCTTTTCAGGTTGAGCTGGAGGAAGAGCTGAGCACCGACATGAGTGGACTGTGTGGAAAATACAATGTAACTGGTAAATAGATGGGGTTTTTTTTGTTGTTGTAATTTTAATAATGCTAATGAAAGGTTTGATGTTTACAAGAGCAAAATGGATAGTGTGACTAACTGTGCAAACTATATCGGTAACAGATGCTCACATGCACATCTGCTTCATTAAGAATGTATCTTTTTGTGAATTAAGACGATGAGCAGCAGTTGATCAGAGAGAGTGTGCTTCCTGACGACACGTGTCAAACCAGAGATTCGGTCTCTGCTTCTAATTCAGTAAGTTCTGCTGCTTTACATTTTTGTCACCTGCTAAACCTAAAAAAAAAGCTGAAAAAATCAATCAGGTAACTCTTCTGACTGTGTTTAATCCATGTATGCTTCAACTGTTGCATATGCTCAGATCGTTGCTGTGGTGATATTTGCAGGTATGCAATGAAATATTTTCCAACATCGTGGACTCTCTGCAATTAAATTGGCTTCCGTACCTTCAACTCTGCTACAAGAGCCTTTACAGCTATGAAGACAATGAATACGTCAGCTGTTCTTTCTTCAAAGAGATTGCTGTGCTTTGTGGAAAAACAAATGATTTCTGGAGCAGTTGGACAACCGTAATCAAATGTGGTAGGTGATTTTTTTTTTTTTTTTAATTTGATCATTTGAAAGTACGTCAGATCAGTTACCATATATCTTCCAATTGTAGTCCGAGCATCCATCCATCCATCCATCTATTCTCAGCCGCTTATCCTTTTCAGGGTCGCGGGGGGCGCTGGAACCTATCCCAGCTGTCTTGGGGCGAGAGGCGGGGTACACCCTGGACAGGTCACCAGTCTGTCGCAGGGCTAACACACAGACAGACAACCATTTGCACTCACAGTCAGTCTCACATTCACACCTATGGGCAATTTAGAGTTTTTAACCTATCCCCACAAAGCCGGAGTACCCGGGGAGAACATGCAAACTCCACACAGAAAGACCCCGGCCTGATGGTGGAATTTGAACTCAGGACCTTCTTGCTGTGCGGCAACAGTGCTAACCACCGTGCTGCCTTGTAGCCCAAGCATTTATTCAAAAAATTATCCGGCCGGCCCGACGTTTAAAAGAGACCGGCGGTTGTTGGAGACCGGCTCTTATTCCCTTCTCAGACAGAATTGTCACGGAAGTGAGAGGGAAAGAGGACCCAGGCGCGGTTTTTAGACTGAGGTGAAAACACAGTGCTTTTACTTACAGTGCTCCAAAACATATTCCAACAGTTCACAAATAATGCAGTTCCCAATTGTGCTCCTCCTTTGCTCCCGAGTGTCTCCTTGTCTGTGGTAGCCCAGTGCACGAGTGGTGCTCCCCGAAACTTCTCTCCGCCCGACTCTCCAGGAGAGGAAGTAAAAGACCAGAAAATCACAGTTAGCAGGTTCGCTAGCTGACAGTTCCAGTTCAGTGTAATAATCCCACTTAGATGGTCGCTGCATCCAGCTTAAATGC
>VURO01050366.1:9686-22987 GCA_015108175.1 Pelvicachromis taeniatus | reverse complement strand
GGAGGGGTTCCCCCCCCCCCCCCCCCCCATGAATACAATATCCCCACTGTTCTTCAAACATAGGTAGAGGATAATCAAAGTACCTTGCTGGATAACTTCTACGTCCCAGATATTTTTTAGATTTGCTATTTCAAATGCTGCCTCCTGACCTTGTTTCCATTGCTCCTTGTTTTTGACAACAGCTGCACAATTGACTGGACAAAGGGCAAGAACGTCACATTGAAAACAATCAAAAAGAAACAAAAGCACAAGGGCCGTGGCACGGTCAGGACGGTCACCAAAACGGTCCCCAACGACTCCTTTTTCAACTTCTTCACCCCACCAGAGGGTAAGAATGACACGGCAGAAAAGTACACCGTTGCTATGCAGAGTTTGCTCTAGTCTGAGCTTTGTCTGCATTGTTTAATTTTGATCTGTGTTTTCTTTGCAGTCCCAGAAAATGGCGAGTTGGTAAGTTGGTGCTTTTTCACGCTGATTGACAGTTTCCCCTGGGATGTCTTGTGGTATTAACTCGAGCTTGTTTTATATAAGACGTACACTTCCATGAACCTCAAACATTATCTAGGGAATTAAAAATATGCTTGCGGTGACCCACATAGTAACTACAGTCATGGTTGCCAGAGTGGCTGGTCTGTGAATCCTAATATTGAATAATACTACAAGCAAAAGCCATTAGTTTGGCCATTAAAAACGTTTCTTAACGTTTGGTTTTCGTCAAATTCAAATTTGATCATGCATGGATGTCAAAACTGACTCCATCTTTTTAGGTGTGACTGAGTGTGTGACTTAGTGACTGACAGGCCAGAGGATTTTTAATCCGTCTTGTACCCATTCTTCCCTCCAAGGAGGAAATGCAGTTCAGATGCCATTTTTATAGAAATGCAGAATCAGTGGCAGCTCTGGTTGCTTTCTCACTTTGTTTAGGAAATGCATGAATAAAACTGTCTGATTTCAGGATGAGGATTCGGAAGCCATTCTGGCTGCTGACTTTGAAATTGGCCACTTCATCCGCGAACGTATCGTACCTCGAGCGGTGCTCTATTTCACAGGAGAGGCCATAGAGGACGATGACGATGATGTGAGTGTGGGCGTTTGATATCTTGGGTGGGGTAACACAAAGTGATTGAGTAGTAAGTTGGAAATTAATTCAACTTAAAATGCTTACAGTGCGAAAGTTTGGGCAACCCTGTTAATTGTCATGATTTTCCTGCATAAATCGTTGGTTGTTAAGATAAAAAGTCAGTTAAATATATCATATAGGAGACACACAGTGATATTTGAGAAGCTAAATGAAGTTTATTGGATTTACAGAAAGTGTGCAATAATTCTTTAAACAAAATTAGGCAGGTGCATAAGTCTGTCATTTTATTGATTCCAAAACCTTTTGGATCTAGTTATTGGAACTCAAAATGGCTTGGTAAGCCCGGTGAGCCCTGACCTACATACACAGGTGAATCCAAGCATGAGAGGGTATTTAAGGGGGTCAATTGTAAGTTTCCCTCCTCGTTGAATTTTCTCTGAAGAGTAACAAAAATCTTGGATAGACCAAAGCGACGAATGGTGAGAACGGTCAGCGTCAACCCTCAGACCAGCACCAAAGACCACCAACATCATCTTGCTGCAGATGGAGTCACTGTGCATCGTTCAACCATTCGGCGCACTTTACACAAGGAGATGCTGTATGTGAGAGTGATGCCGAGGAAGCCTTTTCTCTGCCCACAGCACAAACGGAGCCGCTTGAGGTACGCTCAAGCACATTTGGACAAGCCAGCTTCATTTTGGAATAAGGTGTTGTGGACTGATGAAACTAAAATTGACAAGGGGCGTTATGCATGGAGGAAAAAGAACACAGCATTCCAAGAAAAACACCTGCTCTACCTACAGTCAAATATGGTGGTGGTCCATCATGCTGTGTGGCCAGTGCAGGGACTGGGACTCTTGTCAAAGTTGAGGGACGCATGGATTCCACTCAGTATCAGCAGATCCTGGAGACCAATGTCCAGGAATCAGTGACAAAGCTGAAGCTGCGCTGGGGCTGGATCTTTCAACAAGACAACGACCCTAAACACTGCTCAAAACCCACTAAGGCGTTCATGCAGAGGAACAATACGTTGTGGAATGGCCATCTCAGTCCCCAGACCTGAATATCGTTGAAAATCTGTGGTGTGAGTTAAAGAGAGCTGTCCATGCTCGAAAGCCATCAGACCTGAATGAACTAGATGTGTTGTAAAGAGGAATGGTCCAAAATACCTTCACCCAGAATCCAGACTCTCATTGGAGCCTACAGGAAGCGTTTAGAGGCTGTAATTTCTGCAAAAGGACCATCGACTAAATATTGATTTCTTTTTTTTTGGTGCCCAAATTTATGCACCTGCCTAATTTTGTTTAAAGAATTATTGCACACTTTCTGCAAATCCAATAAACTTCATTTGACTTCTCAAATATCACTGTGCGTGTCTCCTGTATGATATATTTAACTGACATTTTTTATCATAACAACCAACGATTTATACAGGAAAATCATGACGATTAACAAGGTTGCCCAAACTTTCACATCCCACTGTATATAGACACACACAACTGGCATATAAATACTGTTAAATGAAGGTGAGGAGACAACAATTTAGGAGAAAAAATTAATTTATAATCTGTTTGGATAACGGCAAAAGGAGGACGAGCTGTAAGAAAATTGGTGTAAAAATCAGGGGTGTAAATTATTCAGGAAAGCAAAGAACAAAGTCAAACTATTTGTCCAACACTTTGAAGTACTTGATGTAAGTACTGATATTGTCTTTGTGTCTGTCGGTCCAATGAGTGCTGAAGGGTGTGTTGAATCTGCTATGCCTCTGCCTGTTAGGCTGAGTATCTGTAGGTATACAACTTGTTATCTGCACCTCCACTCAGCATCAGCTGCAAACAGAAATGGAGAGAGGACACTGTGAGAACGTCACTGGTTTTATCGATCAACTGTTGCTGTGCAAATATCATACACGTCGTACCCCGCTTTCTGTCCAGTCCACACAAAATACTTTGTCTTCATGGGCCGCCAGGTCATACAGAGGAGCCTTACAGCTGGAAAACAACGGAGAAATGTTAACAGTTGTTAATATTGGAATTAAGCCTTTGTAGTAGTGCACACCTGACTCACCTCACCGATCTGGGTCATGGTCTGACTAACCCTCACAACTCAGGCACATGGACTCTAAACTCACACCAAGTCTTTTCTAATGTATGCCTTTCTCTTATTTTTCTATACACTCCTCTTCATTGTATATATTTCTATCTCACACTTTTTTCTCTCCCTGGGAAAAGCAGCTGTACCTTTAGCTAGCAGCTGTACCTTTAGCTAGCGGCTGTACCTTTAGCTAGCGGCTGTACCTTTAGCTAGCGGCTGTACCTTTAGCTAGCGGCTGTACCTTTAGCTAGCGGCTGTACCTTTAGCTAGCGGCTGTACCTTTAGCTAGCAGCACACTGTGCGACAAACAAAAAACATCAACAAACACACAAAGTCTTTATGTTTGCTTTGTTGAGCTGATAGAAATGTTGAAATTACCTGCATCTTAAAAAAAATCCTCACTTCCATCACGTTTCCTTCATACTTCCTCCTCTTCAGTAACGCTAGCTAGATTCTGAAGCACCACAACCACAACTCACGGACACATGCTGCCTACTTTAACTACCCAGTATAAACACTCTAGATGATACCACTGAACTTAAGCCTGTTTTAAATGTGTAAGGAGTACAAAGTATTTGTGTAAAAGTGTAGAGAGTAAAAGTAAAAAGTATAGATACCTAAAAATTCTACTTAAGTACAGTAACTAAGTATTTGTACTTCAATACTTCCTATCTCTGGTCATGTCCCATTAGACATTTGCTCCTTGTGACTAGAGCCCTTTACAGTAGTATGAATTATGAGCTTCACTGACCTTCTGGTATCCCAAAGTTTGACCAGGTTGTCAAGGGAACCCGAGATCAGCTGGTGCTCATGTGATGGTGCCCACTTGACAGCGGTAACCCAGCCAGTGTGGGAGGTCAGCGACAGTAGAACAAGAGACCCATCTGAAAGAAGAGGAGATGTAGACATGCGTGTACAGGAAAGGCAAGCAACGAGTGACAAACAACAACACAAGTAGACACATTTTCACTTTAAGGTGACATTTGGAACAGTCGTACCTTTGGTGCGAGGGTCCCACAGGCGGATGTGTCTATCGGTGCTGCCTGAGGCCAGCCGTCGACACAAAGGGGAGTAGGAAATACAGTTAAACACTTTGCTGCCAGTCTGTGAAAAGAAAAACAGTCAAACGGTTAAATACTGAAAAACTGCCAGCAACCATTAAAACCAGTAAGTATACGATAACAACAGGTAAACTTGATGGTTGATAAATACGACTTGAGCCGGTAACTGAGTTTTGAATAAGTCTAACTCGAAGATAAATCCATGTGCTGATTTTTCTTACAGTTGGGTAAAAACTTTACGGGCACGCGATGCATACATCCATACACATACGCGTCTTCTTTCACAGCCATTTGCTTTTTTGACTGGAACAACTTTAAACTTGTAAACGACATGAAATTGTTTCATTCACACAGCCTGTTAAATAAAACGTATTCCAACCACTCTACTCCTCTGTGTCCTGACATGTACTGTACTTTAACCCAACACTGACAAACAAACAGTGCTCTGAGAAGACTCTAAATAAGGGTTCATGTCATCATCCGCAGTCACATCCAGTGATCTTAACAAAAAAAGACTAAAAAATTCGAAGCGACATAACGTTTTTCTTTATGATCATTTATGTTAGAGGACATATCATGAGGTCATATAGCTATTCCTTGTTGCCTTTACTACTCAGTAACAGCAGAAGCACAGTAAGGAAAGCAACACCTTATGCTCAAGGGCTGATACACACTCTTCTACATATAGAAGGCAAGGGATTTTGACTGCTATACCAAGACGTAGTAAAAGGACTATATAAGTATCAGGTCCGAATTGTTACGCAAGTTTTTCTTTTTCCTTGAAAAAAAAGATCAGTGAAATGTTTAAGCAAGTCTGAGGCAGGTGCAGTCAAGAAAAACAGAGTGACGATTTGTACCTGATAATTACAATGTAGTCCTTTATTACATCCCACATATAACAAACAATGAAACAGCAAATGGATTCGATCTATCACTCGGCCCCAATTCACCTTTTATTCCACTGATTTTTGATTATTTCTAACTACCTACAGAAATCCTGAAGTTAGTGAGTATTATTAATCCTCAAGTCAGCACTGAACACCAGAGCATCATTCCAGATTCAGTCTAGCCATGACTAATATAGTGTTGTTATAAGGAAGGAATATGTCATCTCATAAATGCAGGAATATAGCAGTAATGTGTTGTGTATTTCACTGCTTCGATTTTCTCCAATATAGGCATTTTAAATTGCTCATACACTGAAGAAACAAGTCAAATCTTTTTAGCATTTGTACCTGTGCTTCTCCCTCTGTGACATAGCTAGCAGAATAAAAACCTGCAGGATGACGCTCATTAATCTGTCACATGAAACAACCAAAAGTGTTCATTATTGCAAATTCATTCATTTTCTTTTTTTTCTCACCAGCGTAGTTTTCATCCCTCCAGTATCGACGTCCCATATGCGGATGGTGTGGTCCCAAGACGCGCTACAAACTTCCTCACTGTCACACCACAGCACGGATGACACTGCCTCGCTGTGTCCAGACAATGTCATCACGGGAGTCTGTGTCAAAAAAATAAAAACTCACTTTGCAATGACCTAGAGTGATGATTTTCCGCTCAGTCATACTCTGCATCTGCACTCACCCTGGTCAGGCCGAGCTGCTGAGTCTTCTGTTTTTTCCTCGGTCTGTCAGCCGGCTCCTCGATCTCATCCTGCTCATCTGTCGGCACTGACAGCACAGGAGATATAGTATGTAGCAGCCTCACAACAATACCTTTTGGATCAAGAGTCCTTGAATCATTCTGAGATCATACCTGCTGACCAGATCTTCAACATTTTGTCCCAGGAGCCACTGCAGAACTAAAAGTGTTTACCACAAACATCCAAAGTCATTAATCACAGCACTCTTTGTTGTCTTTTGAGTTCTTTTCTTACCCTCTCTGACCTTACCTTCGTTCCTGTGGGGTCTGCAGAAATGGTGTCAACACTCCCCGCGTGCCCTCGACAGCAATGTCTGGCTTTCACCTTGTTCCTCTCCAAGTTCCACTCCCACAGTAACACGGTTTGGTCCAGCGAGGCGGTCAGAAGCAGAGAGGTCAGACCCTCTACACACAAAACATCCACAAAGAGGACTTAATAAAGCCTGACTATTAACATAGCAGCACGTGTCTGTCAGTTTGTGCTGCTCACCTCTTTTGACCCAGGCCACGTCTTTGACCACATCTGTATGTCCAGCCACAGTCATCACAGGCTTGCCCTCGGTAGACCAAATTCTGGCGGTCTTGTCATATGACCCCGTTAGGATCCTGTGGGGGGGGGGGGAATATAAGGGTCACTCCATTTCAAATCATTGTGAGCTTTCTGCTCGACCATCTTCAATTTCACTAAAGATTTTATGGACCCATCCATCCATCCATCCACTTCCGCTTATCGTTTTTCAGGGTCGTGGGGGGCGCTGGAGCCTATCCCAGATTTTATGGATATTATACGTTTTTTTAAAAATGTCGCTGTGAAATTTTCATATATAAAATACTTTTCAAGACAGATTTTTTTTTTTTATTTGTCTTTTGCACTTCAATGACTTTCCATCCTCTAAGTCTGGCTCCCTGGAAGTAAAAGATAAAGAATAAGGGCGGCTCAAGACTTTTGCACAGCACTATAACATGTTTAGCTAATGAACAACCGAGGAGACAAGAGAAAATATGAATGCATCACAACCAAATCATTTCCCACTTAATATAAAGTACACTAACTGTCTGCTCTCAACCATCTTACCATTCAGCATCAGCATCTACAGAGCTGATCCAGTCGTCGTGCATCATACACTCCTCGGGTTCGGGGGCCGTGATCCGCTCCACATATTCTATCTCCACGACTTCTTCCTGAGACATGGGCAAACACACCATGTGAAACATCTGGTTAATGTCGTTTTACTCATGTGGATGCTTATGACTCGCTTTATACAATACAGCCATACAAAGTTGAAGCACTATAGCAGGCCATACCGTTGATATACCCTCTGTTTCCATGTGAGCTGACAGTGAGGTTCGCAGGAACTGGCCCCTGACCAGGAAGTCAAACTCCACTTTACTGTGAGACGCTGTGAAAAGAACCAAATAAATTATCTGAGATGTTTACAAGTACAGTCTGTTATAAGGACTGCATTTGACAATAACTGAAGTACTTATAGGAATGGGAAAGCGGTGGCAGTTTTTTCTTTCTTTGCTGTCCTTAGAAAACACAGTTTTTATCGTTTCATCCCACACTAAGAAAAAAGCATCCCATATATTTTTATGAGCATAACTCTGGTTTTAGTGGCCGATCAATGAAATGTAAAAACTGGTACAGAGTTTGAACTTTCAACACAAGTTGAATGGAGATTCAACGTGGCTGCAGCTGGTTGCTATGGTATCTTAAATCAGTCAGGTGATTTGGAGATGAGGCGTGTCTGTCGACCCCAGAGTGTAACAATCAACCACCTGTGTGAAATCTAAAAAAGTCATGGTGTTGATTCAAAATGTGCTCTGGCACAATCATAAGCTGCTATGGAATAAGAAATAAAGTTGGGCTGAACCATTTGTTAGTGGTGGAGGGGAGGTAACACTATATAATACATTAAGTTTTAGAATTTATATTCAATGTTAACTGTAGCTAGGTTCAAAGTGTTAATGATAGCTTATTTTAATAAACAACATTGTCATATGCAAAACTAGGGTAGCATTAAGGGTGGTAAGAGATAATTTTAGGGTGGCGCATGTGCATGCCAACGCATGCCACCCCATGCCACACCTGTAGATCCGCCCCCGTGATTGAGGATTAGGATTATAATGCCATTTAATCTGTGTTTACAATTCCGCAGATGGAGGCTGGGGTGGAGAAGAGTTTGGGTGGATAAAGTGAGCTTACCATTTTTAGCTTCCAGCAGCTTGTTGATGACATTGCTGAGTTCCTGCACTTCGGATGCAGCTGGGATGGAGAACGGGACATCATCTACAACATACCTAGAGAGACCCACATATTTTAGCTGCTACCGGAGGCTACATAACTTCACACTGTTAGCATTTGCATAAAAAAAAAAAAACATAGCTACGAAATAGCCACGATCGGTACCACAGCTAAGACTGAATTTATTTGCAAGAGGAAAAGACAAAACGTCTCACAATCAGATGATACTGTTTACTCTAAGTTACAGCTAGCAAGTTAGCTAGCCCGCTTGTTTGTTTGTCATTTTCTGTAGTTTTTTCTTAAACCTCACCTTTTGTCTTCTGTGAAGAATCTTGCCTGTATCTGAGACATTTTTAAGCTATGTGTTTATTTTGCCAACCACGAGCTCTAGGAATCATAAAATACAAGGAATCCTCATAACACGCTTCTCGTGCAGTTATGCCATGTGGTACGAAGCAAGTCACTGCAAAACGAAAAATAGATGCTCTGTGATCGTCTAGTAACGCCTGGCCAGTATGCGAACTTTGCTTCCGCTTCTCCCGAGCACCCAAGTTCGGACTTCCTTAGGAGGCAGGACTCAACGGCAGTGTATTTAATCATGTTCTCTACGAAACAGTTATTACGAAGGAGTATATACGATGAATCTCAGTGTAAAACATTTATTCATAATGACTGAAAAGACCCAGAGACTGCTTTTTACATGTATCTATTTGAGATAGCATTTGTCAGTATACACAGTGGAATTTAATAGGAATAACTTTCCTATTAAAATCATATGTGAACGTCACTTGAGATATATTTACGTGATATATTAATGTAATAATAAAATAATATTAGTACACGAAAATATAAATATTGTAATTTAAAATTTGATTCAAATTAATGTACTCACTTTGAATCTCTTATGTAGGACACAGTTTATAACTATTTCCTGTTGCCTCCACACCTAAACAGTAACATAAGAAAGGTCAGGGGGTTACGGTGGGATTCAACAGGTGGGGATCCCCAAGATCTGTGTAGTGACTCGGCATAGGGAAAAGAATTAATATACATAATGTCAGTCATTTCTAATGTAAGTTTTTTTTTAGTGTACAGGCTGTAATGAGCTGACCTGCTGCTCTTTGTGGATTTATACAACTCCAGATGTCAGCAGTTTCACAGCTATCATGTGTGATGTCCATCCCCTACACTAACACTATAATGTTTATACTGTCTCTCTGCTAGACAGTATACAGTAGGTATAAAGTTGGAATTCAGTGAATTAATCTCAACATCATCAGTTTAAATGCAAATTCATGTCTGCTACACTTGATGTAACCAATATCTGACCATTAGTACCACAGCTACTACCAAGTATTTTCATGCAACCATTAAAATACTTAATTAAAATACTTAAAGTACAAAGTTAGTATAGCTTATTTTATTTTGCAGGATGTATAATACACCATTTATCAAAACACATCCTATACAAATGCAATATGTGGCTAAAATGATTACATGCAAGCTTTAAATGTGCAGTTTTTCAAGCACCATTGAGCAGTCCTTACCTTTAAATACAGTCTCTCGTCTTCCTCTCCTGTCTGTCTTTTATGACAGAGTATTAAGGCCACGTTAAGAAAAATAAAATATTGTTCATCATTTTGAGAATAAAGTAAAAAGTTTGAGATTTAAATCTAAAATTTATTTTGAGACAAAAGTTGAAATGTGAAGATTACCGTTGTTGTTTCAAGACAAACTGCCACGTTTTGCTATACCCATTACAAAATTCATTGTTTAGATAACTTAGTGAAACAAATTGATCAGCCGTCTTGTGATACAACATACATCATCTTTATTGCATTAGCGTGTGACCTTCAATAACTTTGCATCTGTCCATTAGGAGCCATTTCATTTTGTGTTTCCCATCTAACCAGATGCAGCTTTCTGCATCTTTTTAACGACCTTATACTGATCACCACACTGTCTATGAGCTAAAAGATAAATCATTTACTTCCGTGTTACTTAAACTCATTCTGAAGTACAGTTTGTCTTGAAACAACTGTAATCTCCACATTTTGACCTTTTTCTCAAAATACACTTTCAACTTCAACCACGATATTTGGACTTTATTCTCAAAATGATCAAAAATATTTATTTTTCTTAACCCTTTAACTACCACACCAATAAATGAGCAATGGAAAAAGCCTTATGTGCTCAACCATTTGGTAGAGCAGGAAGTTTAAAGGGTTTCAATATGTGGCTTTAACCCTCTACTGCACACATTTTGATGGTACATGCTGAAAATGATCCAACTCGTTTTGGACCGTTTAATGTCAAAACAAATAAGTTTATATTTCATACAGCCCCTCTCCAAAATGGCAACAGAGAACATTATTAACTCATAAATAATTACACAACTGTTAGAAAGCAAGAAAAAAACTGTCAACCAATTTTTTTCCCCCATTTGTTTATTGAGTTTTAAACTTTACAATAACACCACCATTAGAAAAAGAAACATAACAAAACAAAACAGACAAAACGAAATACAACAAACAAACAAACAAACAAACAAACAAACAAACAAACAAACAAACAAACAAACAAACAACCCGGCTCAGGGATGCAGATAAATAAATAGTAAATCCAGACATTTTGATTATGAGATACAATTAGCAATACTCATATGAAAGATAGCAGTGACATGCTTGTATTAAACCAGGGCCCGTGAGAAAATAGCAGAAATACCCAAACCAAGCCATAAATGGGTCCCATATTATATAAAACTTATACTATACTAAAACTATGTAACTTGCATGTTAGGACATCTAGTGACACATATTCCAGTACGGTCCGGTGCCATTGAGTCGTAGATGGGACCGTGTCTGTGATCCAGTTCAAAAGGACACATTTCCTTGCACAGAACGTTAACAGCCCGTAGAGCTGCTTTCCAAACTGCCCCCTGATTTTGTCGTTCGCCTGTCTGAGTAGCATACACAATGGATTGCATCCAGTGTCAGTGGTGAAGATCTTATCCAGTTCACACTTAATAGCAAACCAAAATTGTTGTATTTTCCAGCAGGACCATAGAGAATGCGTGAGGTTACCCACGTCTAGTTTACATGTAGGGCACAGCGGAGAAAAGTCTGAATTGTATTTATGGCGTTGAGAAGGTGAAATGTGAGCTCTGTGTAGAATTTTAATTTGGATTGCTTTTACTTTATTACAGACACTCATTACAGACACATTCTCCCACACTTCGTCCCAGGCCTCGTCACTAATCTCGATATGCAATCGTCTAAAATGTCTTGATACAGGCTTTGGTTGCAATATTGATTCTCATGTTGTGAGATTTTGCTGAGTGAAACTTTTCTAAACAGAGGTGCACATTACACTTTATACACATCACTATAGGTTTTTCTGTGCATCCACGAAACACACATCTTGTCTTATTCCAGTCAATACAGTTTTACTTGTATTCTGCCAAACTCCCTTTTAACAGGAAGAAAGCTCCAGGAGAACCAGACCCAGAGAGGGGCAGCCATCTGCTGCGACCGGTTGGGGTGATGGGGTTGATACATATTTTATTGTCCAAGTGGAGATCCTGATTTGGAACAGGAGCTGTGGGTCTCTACTTCTTCATACATTCCCACCACTGGCTCCCCCGCTCTTCTTGCTTCGCTTTTTTGGATATGTACAGACTCGACTTGATACAGCATGGACTAATATTTTTAAACTGTTTTCTAAATGTACTGCTTGAATTTGCTCTTTCCTTTAAATGGCACCATTTGGTCATCCGTCTGAGCATAGGAAGCTATTTCACATTCATGAGGATGTGATTGAGGAGAGGTCAAATTTCATCTCACCATCTCTCTTCAGGCTGTTGTTGCTGAAATGGAGAATATATTTGATGGCCTCCCAGT
Source organism: Pelvicachromis taeniatus (assembly GCA_015108175.1). NCBI lineage: Eukaryota > Metazoa > Chordata > Actinopteri > Cichliformes > Cichlidae > Pelvicachromis > Pelvicachromis taeniatus. The sequence goes on along the minus strand of VURO01050366.1, from coordinate 10,963 downwards.
GTGCAAGAGGCATCACATCAGCAACATGAAATATACACACAAATCCATGAAATAACATGTAGCAAACACTGTAAATGAAGCACCCCTTATCACACAACATCGGCAACAAAAAGAATTGGATTTCAGAGCGTGCAAAACTCAGAAAACCTCATTAAACCTGACAAAGCCCTCTTTACATCTTACACTCGCATGTATTTTTGATTTACACTGCAAGTCATTTTAATCACTAGATCAAAGATTCTTACCTTCTTCTCACACCATGCAGTCCACCGTGTCAGGTGAGCCATCCTACCCTCATGCCCACATGTTGTAGGTCTGAAATGTGACACTTCTCCAAACACTGATTTGTTGGCATCATTCCAGTTCAAATGTACTGGGCATGAGGCTTTAGAGGAGTCCTGTATGTTTTCCATCTGACTGAAGTTACCTCGCACTCTTGTCACTCCCTGGGAAATACAGCAGCTGTACCTTTAGCTAGCAGCCACGCTGTGTGATGAACTTCAGAGTTTGTGTGTTTGCTCAGGTTTTTTTTAGCTGATAGAAACGTTGAATTTGAAATTACCTGCTACTTAGAAAAACCTCACTTATAGCACTATAGATGATCCCGCTGAACTTAATGCAACATGTCTGTTCTGAAAATATAAGTAGAAGACTGAAAAACTACTGTAGTTAGTGCAGTAAGTACAGTAATGAAATATTTGTACTTAATTACTTCCCACCCCTGCTGGATGCACTTAGTCTTATTTTACATATTTGTACATTAAAAACAAACAAACACTCAGCATTTGAACAAAAGGCTTTATTTCATCAGGTATTGTTTATCACAAGAGAACTGGGAAATCTGCTCTGAACTCATGACTTGCTCTGATATAGATCTCTTCATCAATAAAACAAACTCTTGTCTACACAGGCTTGTACATTAAACTTAAACATTTCATTGTAAAGTTACTTTATGAGCAGAGAAAAGCTTCTCTAACCCACAGAATGAGATCTGATGATTACTCTGATGTTTACCGTGAACTCCTTTCCAGATGTCCACAGACAGGCACTCAATACTGTATTGTCCTTAGAAAATAGAATTGTATAAACAAAAATAAAAGACAAAAACTAAAAATTATTTACACTCCTCTCTCCTTTCAATCTTCTTCCTGCTCCTCTTTTACTTTCTTTTTCTTTTTTTTCTTCTTCTCTGTTGTCTGGAGAGAGAAACACAGTGAGAGGGGTCATTAAAGATAAAAAAAAAAAAGGGGGGGGGGGGGTTTCAAAACATTTTTTTC
>VURO01050365.1:0-10221 GCA_015108175.1 Pelvicachromis taeniatus | reverse complement strand
AAAAAAACCCTGAGATAGACAACTCACCTGAATGTCTTTGTGGTGAAGTGCTGAAGAGGAAACTGTGTCTTTACTGGATGGATGGATGGATGGATGGATGGATGGATGGATGGATGGATGGATGGATGAATGGATGGATGGATGGATGGATGGATGGATGGATGGATGGATGGATGGATGGATGGATGGATGGATGGACGGATGGATGGATGGATGGATGGATGGATGGATGGATGGATGGATGGATGGATGGATGGATGGATGGATGGATGGACGGATGGATGGATGGATGGATGGATGGATGGATGGATGGATGGATGGATGGATGGATGGATGGATGGCTGGATGGATGGCTGGACGGATGGATGGATGGATGGACGGATGGATGGATGGATGGACGGATGGATGGATGGATGGATGGATGGATAAACCTTTGATTTGATGTATTTCAGTGTATTTTTGAAGCAGGCCCTCAGGTTTCAGACCCCTCTTCTGCGGAAGCCGCTCCCAGTTTGGATGTAAGACTCACGAGTCTGTTAGCGTTTAACTCTAATCCCTCATTCAGCAGTGTGGTGATCATTATTGGAGTTGTGTTGTGTTTCCAGCTGATTGGTGTGTGATGTGGTTTCAGTGTTTGTGTGGATGAGAACAGTGGAAAGGTTTATTAACAGCCCACCATGAGCGCGGCTCTTGGAGGCATGAATGACTCCTCCAGGGTTGTCCTTTAACCCGGCGAGGTACAAGCACAGCTAACCTTAACGGGACGCTATCATTGTTGGTTCATGAAAATGTGCTACACACTCCTGGCAATAAAAAAATAAGAAAGATTTCTGTTTGCTTTTTTAAGGAGAATATAGCAAATTTAGAAAGCTTGTTGTCCTTGAATGCAATCATCAGAGGAACGTGCATTGTTTCATTTCAGTCAGCAGAGCAGAATCTTAACATTTCTCAGATGTGTCGGTTATTCGAGACCGCAGTCAGCTGCATGTGACCTACAGAAGACACCAACCAATCACAGCCTTTCTGAGAGCTGACAGCTGGGGAAGAGTAAAAGTAAACACATCGTAGCAGGAGCACTTCCTGGATTCACGCTGGCTTTGAGCTGCTCTCTACATACACACAGACTCCACATCACTTCCTTTTTTATCAACACTTGAAATGGATTTATGACAATATTTAACCTAAAAACCTGAACACCTTCTGCCTACAAGGCTTCATCAGGGAGCGAAGGAGACAGTGGAGCAATAACCGGACCTTCCTCTCCGCTGCTTCTGGTGGGACACCGAGGCGTCTCCATCATGTCCTGGGTCTGCTGGGGGTCTTCTTCCACTTGGACGCCTCACCTCGGAGGCACGAGGAGGCATCACAGTGTGATATAATCCACGCTAACTGACCTCCATCAATGAGGAAGAGCAGCAGCTCTGCTCTGAACCTCTCCCGATGCTGACGATGCACTCCTGAAACGCGGGGCCATCAGGGTGTGCACCCGATCGTGTTTGTTGGCTGCTCAGCTGGAAAAGCTTGTGTAGCATTTAATCAAACGGATTACTCCTGGCATAGTATCACTCACAGTAAGCTTTTTATTCATTTCATATTTATGCCTGTGGACACATTTGCATTTCATTGCATATGTGACCCTTAAAAATAACACGAGGAGCCTGATATTTATTTACAGCAGTTCCTTATAGTCACTATTCGGGATCGTGTGGCTTTGTGAAGAAGCCACAGAGAGACAAAACGATTCCAGTGAAGACGCTTCACATCCAAAAAGACACAATTTGAAGACAGATCTGTGTTAAATAAATCAATAATGTCACCTCTGCTTTGGTTTGTCTTTTTTACGTTTTTTATTTTTATTTTTAATGTATTTAATTTCTATTATTTTTATTAACCTGTCCTGTCTGGCAGTTTTGGTTCGTCTGAGGTGGTTCCTCACCGGCCTCATGAGACACTTCCACGCTACACACGGTCATGTGACCACAACATGGAAAAGTGGAAACAGCATAGACTGTACATAAACAATAGACATTACTTCCACAGGCGTAACCTGCAGCCTTTTTCATGCATCCAGCAGGGGGCGACCTCTCTGGATTGGAAAGACCGAGCTCAGTAAACACTTGACCTCACTCACCAGCGTCGGGTCTCACTGCTGGCAGTTTTGGAAGCTGTTGTTTGATTACAGTCAAATGGATTAAGGATGAAGGATGTGAGAGAGGGAAGGAAGGAAGGAAGGAAGGAATAGAAAATATGGTCCAAGGAAGCATTAAGGGAGCATTGAACGATAAAAAAACAGAAAGAAGCAAAATAAAGGAGTCACCTGGTCCAGGTGAGGAAGGCCGGTCTTTAGCAGAGGCAGACATGAGAGCTGAGAGAAGGAGAAGATGTTTAGATCTTCTGAAGGTTTATCCGTCTCTTCATCACTTATCATGAAAGAGTTTGTGAGAAGAAAACTTTGACGTGAACAACGTGAAGCGTTGGATGTTTCCGTAACGCGGCGTTCTCCAGACTCTGATGAAGCTGCTGTTTCATCCCGATAAGACATTTTTATTTCTCCTTCACATACCGCAGCTCAAACATATTCTGCGTGCCGTCTCTTTCAGTCTCATGTGTGTGGATGTGAATGAAGCGGCTTTCCGTTCGTCAGCAGTGACTCACTCAGCCCACTGCCAGGCTCCCTGTTAGGAAGCTGACCTGAATTTCAGCTTCCAGTGGAGAGACGAGGCAGCGCGGCTGACTTATCACCGGCCATTTCATCGAATTACACTGAGTACTGGGGCCCCCGGGATGCCTCGCCTGCCCCTACACACACACACACACACACACACAACACACACACACACACACACACACACACACACACACACGTGTGTGCACGGGGCTGGCAGAGGCTCATTAGGCTTAAATTTCCTGATGCTGTTAACTGTCAGTGAGGAAGGTGGTGCACTCTGTTTACATCATCCTCATCTATGTCATCACAGTAACTCAATCTCACAAATACAGTAACTCCATGACGGATTTATAGTTTCATGTCTGTACCTGGGGAAAGGTGTGCTGAGGTCAGAGGAGATGAAGGAAGGAGTAAATGAAGGATGCTGGGAAGAAATAATATGAAAAAAAGGCAAATACAGTATCAAAATGACATAAAGAAGAGAGGATAAAGGAAAGGAAGGAAGAAAAAGGATTAAGGAAAGAAAGAAGGACAGAAGGAAGTAAAGAAGAAGGAAAAAAAGGAGTAAAGCTAAGGAGGAAGGAGAGAATGAAAGTAAACAAAATGAAGAATCAGTGAAGGAAAAGAAGAATGGAGGAGGGGTATGGATGGATAAACAATGGAAGGAAGGTAGTAAAGAAAGGAAGTAATACAAGTGAAGGAAAGAAAGAAAAGACAAGAAAGGAAGGAAGGAAGGAAGGAAGGAAGGAAGGAAGGAAGGGAGAGAGAAATAAATAAGATGAAGTAAAAAGAAAAGATGAAGGAAGAAGGACAGGAGGGCGAGGGGGGGAGGAAGAATGCAAAAGAAAGAAGGATGAAGGAACTGAAGAAGGAAAAAAGAATAAAGGAAGAAGGAAAGGAAGGAGGAAGGCAGGAGGACATGAAGAAAAACTAGCACGAACAAGGTAAAGGAAACATGACGGGAAGAATTAAGAAAAGAAGGAAGGATGGATGAAGGAAAGTTTGACAGAAGGAAGTGAACATTTCGACAAAGAAGGAAGGAAAGGAAGACAAAAAGGAAACTGAGAAGGAAATAAATAAAAAAGAAACAAAGAGTAAAAGAGGAAGGAAACGTGTGCATGTGTTTTTATTGGTTAAAAAAGCAGCAAACAACACCTCCCTCTGCTCGCTCCCTCACGCACCGTCACCTCAGGGCTCACTAGTGATTATAGACTGAGGATCTTCATCGATTAGTGCAGGAAGACAACAACAACACGTCCTGTGCTGAGCTGCCCCTTCTCACGGCCACCGCTGCTCCGCTCGATCGGCGTCCACACAAGCACAAAGCAGCAGCCATTCAAATGGGTGGCGGGGGTCATGAGGTGGGGCTAGAGAGTCACCAGAGTCACAAGGGGTGGAGGACTCTCTGCCCCCCTACCTCCTCCGTGCCCTGACCCAGCAGATCTCCTCTAAAGGTCTTATTGTGAGCCAGGCAGAGGCCATCCATCTTCTGCGTCGGTGCTGTTGAGGAAAACACGAGACGTCGGGTTAAATAGGTGCACAGAAAATATTAGCAAGTTCATGCTTCAGATGAAAGCACCAAAACCTGCAGTTCCTCTCATGTCCGGCAGACCTAACTCTGCATGTGTGTTTGAGAGCAGCGCAGTTTGGGAACGTTTATTCTACTTCCTGTCTCGTATGTGCAGTTCCAGTGCTGGATGTTCTCTAAACATGGCCGGAATTAAAAAAACGAGCTGAAGTTAAATAATCAACACTTTCATGAGGTCTTCAGATTAGCTGAAGAACAGTGCGAAGAGAGCTCCATGAGCCATGGCGTCGCATGCAGTGGTGTAAAGCACGCCGCCACTGGACTCTAGAGTAGTGGAGACATGTTCTCTGGCGCGATGAATCGCACGTCTCCGTCTGCCAATCCGACGGAGGAGTCTGAGTTTGGAGGTTGCCAGGAGAACGGTACGGTGACTGCACTGTGCCAAGTGTAACACGGCTCGGCTCTCAGTTCCAGTGAAAGGAACTCTTCATGAGACATTTTGGACAATTTCATGTTCCCACTGTGGGGATGGCCACTTCCTGTTCCAACATGGCTGCGCACCAGTGTGCAAAGGCACAGATGAGCCAGACTGGTGTGGGAGAACTTGACCGGCCTGACCTCAACTCGACAGAACACCTTTGGGATGGATTAGACTGAGAGCCACGCCTTCTCGTCCAACATCAGTGTGACCTCACAAGCGTGCTCCTGGAAGAGCGGTCAAAGCCTCCCATAAACACTCCTAAACCTGTGGAAAGCCTTCCCAGAACACACCATGTTCAACTCTATGGATAAAGAATGGGATGTCACTCAAGTTCAAATGTGTGAGAGGACACACAAGCAAATACTTTGGGTAATATAGTGAATTAATTGGTCGTCTAATCTAAACATTAGCTGTGTCCATCCTTTAGCTGTGGACCCGGCCTTCGCGGTCTACGTGGGCCGGGTCCTCCGAAGGCTGGAAGTGCGAGGCTGAGAAATGGGACGGTCCAGCCTTCAGATGTGCGTCTGTCTCGGTGGAGTTGAATAAACTCAGCCGTCTGCTCCTCGCTCTCTAAAATCTCACAGGACACTGGAGTCAATTCTCCACCATCTCACACGTCTGTTTAATCAGTTTGACGTTTCATGTTTATTCAGCTGAGTGAAAACAAACCGACGTCGGTTACCCACCAGCTCGATTGCTGACCGGTTTGAAGACGTTGTACCAGGAGTCCGCTGTTCTCGCCGGCTCTAGTGACCCTTGACGACCCGCTCAGCGATCGAGCTGGTGGGTAACAGACGTCTGCGAAAACGTCGGAGCACTTCTGCAAATACGTGATGTCTTGATAAATCGAGCAGATATTTGAAGGTTACACAGCTACATTCTCGCCTGAAAATATCTTAAAAGTTTATTTTGTGACCCAGAAAGAGTAATCAGAGTAATATTAAACCAGAGTAGCTGCCGCCATTGTTGGAAACTGGAATCGGCTGGGCCGCGCTATGAATTCTGGGATATGTTGGGCCACGAAGGATACAACCGACCCATCCTTCAAATTCGGGGAAATGAAGGACGCATTTGAAGGATGAATTAAAGGGTAAAAACCAGCGTTAGTAACAAAGTTGAAAACTTACGGTCGTTTTATGATCGGCCATTTCCACCTTACAAAGCCGGCAAAGACTGAATCACTTCCTGTTTGGTTAAAATATCCCCATACTGTAGAACTGCGTGTTCGGGGGGCGTGGTTTAAGTCCACATGTTACCGCTACTCGCTGCCGCCATGTGTTTTTTTTGAAAGTGACGACACATCGACGCAAATTTTTTACGCGTAATCGATTACGTCGACGCGTTGTCCCAGCCCTAGACGTAACCGGCCTACAAATGCGGCCTACAAATGCGGCCTCCAAAGGATGCGGCCGAGGTTTTGGGACACAGCTAGTATCTGTTTTTCTTTATGTGCTAACTACAAAATAACACCTTTTTACCTGTTATCTGTATCAGCCCACAGTGACCCTGCTCTGATGATGATTTAGCTCTATTTTTGCCATTATCACGTCCACAGTGCATAAACAGAAACTATTCTAACAAACCACTTCATTTGAAGAGAATGCCTCCTTGGACCGCGTGCTCATTATCTACTGGAGACATGCATATAAATGGAGTGCCAGCAGTCCTGCTAGAAGCAGCCTACGTGAACAGATGGTAGAGGGATGATGCTGTTGGGTGAATGACAGTCAGTCTTTCCTGATTTCAGTGGCAGTGGGCCAGTCACATTATTCATCCATCCACAGGTTTGATGACGATGCTCAGCAGGGACGTTTGTGAGTGCAGCTATTAAGTCATGGCACATTTATTAATGACGGCGCTGTATATGCCGACTTTTCACATACCTGCCCCACATGTAGCACTCAGGTTACAGAGCGAGCTCACAGTTTTACAAGCAGGTCGAATATAATGACGTCCTGCTGGAGGTAATACTCACTTTCAAAGAGGAAGCCAAGTATTATTATGTGCATACGTTTTTGCACTTACACATTTTTTGCAAATTTGTCTCTGTACACCAGACAATGAATTTCAAATCAAATAATCAAAATATAACTGAAGTGCCGTCTTTCAGCTGTAATTCTGGGGGTTTAACAAACTATTGCATGAGCTGTTTTTGAATGACACACAGAGAGACGTGGGAACTGTTTGTCGCTTGTTGTCTTTCTGCTGGATTTATTCCACAGACGAGCCTCACGGTCGGCAGTTTGTTTGGCTGCGCTGCGAATAGAAACAGGAGTGTTTCTTCCTCTGCTGTATGTGTGACAGAGCAATCACTCCAAGTGTAACCATCAGCTGCAGTAATGAATACATAACACAGTCCGAGATCCAGAAAGACCAGAGCTTCAAATCAGGCAGGAATGACTCGAGGACTAGAAAGTCCTAGTGAGTGTATTATGTGCTTCTAACCAGCATGTGTGTGCCGGTTACCTGCTGCTGCATCTGCTGGATCCTGTCACAGCTCAGTCTGCAGACCGTGAAAAACAGGAGCCACCAGGCCAAAGCTGAAGGACATCTGCCACGCCCACGCTCAGGACCACAGGCCCACCCAATCTGAAGCCACTTCAAGGAGCAGCAGCTCTATACCTGCTGCTGTGGATGACCTCTGTGAGGTAAGCCGCTTTATATATTATTATTATTATTATTATTATTATTATTATTATTATTATTTCCTGTTTTACAGTAAATGGAACCATAATTCATAAATCCAGAATCACATTCAGTGAATCTTGAAATGTATGTCCTTCACATACGTGGTGTTAAATAATCCAGCTCCACATCTTCATGCTAGAGTATTTCAAAGTAGAATGGGAGGCAGAGCCTTCAGCTTCTATGGAACCAGCTCCCAGTTTGGATTCAGGAGACAGACACTATCTCTACTTTTAAGATCAGGCTTCAAACTTTCCTGTTTGCTAAAGCATATAGTTAGGGCTGGATCAGGTGACCCTGAATCCTCCCTTAGTTATGCTGTGATAGGTTCAGACTGCTGGGGGACTCCCATGATGCACTGGGTGTTTCTTCTTCACTTACTTTTTGTTTATAAATCTCTCTGCATTTAATCATTAGTTATTATCATTATATGTCTCTATTTCAAAGTATTTCTTTAGTCCTGCCATCGTCACCCTCAGTAATGGCCGCCCCTCCCTGAGCCTGGTTCTACTGGAGGTTTCTTCCTTTTAAAAGGGAGTTTTTCCTTCCCACTGTTGCCAGGTTAATAGGAGGTTGTCTGATTGTTGGAGTTTTCTCTCTAATATTAGTACCTTGAGGAGATTGTGGTCGTGACTTGGTGCTATATGAATAAAACTGATTTGAAAAAAACTGCCTTCCTTTTTCCCGCCTCATATTTTAAAATTTTATTTTTGCAAGTCATAATTTTTTCCTAGTCTTTACAACAACAGATGAGCTTGAGACCAAGCCTCACGAAGTTGTTAATCTTTTTTTTTAGATTTTTCATTTTTATTCCGTTTGAAAGTCGGCAGTGAAGCGCTGCGTGTGTTCTCCACAGTCATTTTCAACATTGTTGAGTACTGAAATAACAAAGACTGTTGCAGTTTTTCCATCCATCCCCCATTGGTGATCAGAAACACACCTCTCTCTGAGGCCTGGAAGCTGCTGCTGTAACAGCTACTAATAGTCTGGTTAACCGACAGTATTACAGCTTTTCTGTGGGACTTCTTGGGTTTCCCACGCAGTCCCAAACAGTGCCGTGATTACCACATCTAAAGGAGAGCCAAACTGACACATAACAGCAAAACAGCTCAGCGACAACAAAAGTGGCCGCTGAAGGACACGTGCTTTGTTCCTAAAATGTTTTCGGTGAACACAGCTGGCAGCATGTGTGCATTATGGTTACTCCTTACATTGGAGATTAAAGGGAACCCATGCCATTTCTGCTCGCCACAAGAGCCATAAGTGGCAACTATGATGGTTAAAGTTCAAAGGGCAACATGTAGAGAGGAGTCATAAAGCTGCTGAACTGACTGTAGTTTGCTAACATTAGCTCCTGTGCATTTTCACAGCAGTTAAAAAATACATTATTATAATGTCTTTATTTATAGAAGACTTTTTAAACTTGAATTACAAATCACACAGGAAACAAAAACTCAAAGATCACAAAATCGAGGGAAACACTGACTTTATGAGATAACAAGTAAGAAAAGAGAAGAATTCAATTCAATTTAATTCAATGTTATTTATACAGCGCCAAATCACAACATCAGTCGCCTCAAGGCACTTTACATTGTAAGGTAGACCCTACAATAATACAGACAATGAAAAACCCAACAATCATATGACCCCCTATTAGCAAGCACTTTGGTGACAGTGGGAAGGAAAAACTCCCTTTTAACAGGAAGAAAGCTCTGGCAGAACCAGGCTCAGGGAGGGGCGGGGCCATCTGCTGCCACCGGTTGGGGTGAAAGAAGGAAGAAGAGAAGAAGAATTAAAGCACAGGAGCAGCAGATCAATGAGAAGATGTGAAATGAGACGTTTCTCTGATAAGACTGTTTAAAGAAAGACTGATCACTACAGAGGTGATTGTCCAAGTTCCTATAGCCAGTTTGGGTAGTTGGAGGACCGGTTGTCGAGGTAACTGTGACTGTCATGTGATTGGCTTACAGGAGTGAGATTAGTTAGATGAAACACGCTATTGACCCATTGCTACAAGCCTTTTGGTCCACCAAATCACAACAACAGTCGCCTCAAGGCGCTTTACATTGTAAGGTAGACCCTACAATAATACATACAGTGAAAAACCCAACAATCATATGACCCCCTATGAGCAAGCACTTTGGTGACAGTGGGAAGGAAAAACTCCCTTTTAACAGGAAGAAACCTCTGGCAGAACCAGGTTTAGGGAGGGGCCCCTAATATTTAGTCGTCTCAAGGGTCTAAATATTGTAAGCTAAAGACCCTAAAATAATACCTACAGAGAAACTAATTTTAGTCACTATCCCAGTCATACTTTTTAGGGGACCGATTTCTGGGCGGAGCTATGTGGGGCAAGGCGTCCGGTTTGGTGGGCTGACGATCTTTGCTTCTGTAGATGATGTGGTCCAGTTGGTTTCATCAGATGGTGTCCTCCAGCTCACACTGGAGCAGGACGAGTTTCTGCCCCACGTGGAGGAGTTTAAGTGTCTCGGGGTCTTGTTCACAAGTCTGGCCCCTCTTCTATGGAACCAGCTCCCAGTTTGGATTCAGGAGACAGACACTATCTCTACTTTTAAGATCAGGCTTCAAACTTTCCTTTTTGCTAAAGCATATAGTTAGGGCTGGATCAGGTGACCCTGAATCCTCCCTTAGTGATGCTGTGATAGGTTCAGACTGCTGGGGGACTCCCATGATGCATTGAGTTTTTCCTTTTCAGTCACCTTTCTCACTCACCATGTGTTAATAGATCTCCCTGCATTCAACCATACTTGTTATTAATCTCTGGCTCTCTTCCACAGCATGTCTCTATCCTGTCTTCCTTCTTTCACCCCAACCGGTGGCAGCAGATGGCCCCGCCCC
>VURO01050363.1:0-10029 GCA_015108175.1 Pelvicachromis taeniatus | reverse complement strand
TGTCACATGCTCCTTTGTTTACTAAATCTGAGCTCTGTGTGTGTGTGTGTGTGTGTGTGTGTGTGTGTGTGTGTGTGTGTGTGTGTGTTGTGTCTGCTAGGACAGCTGTCCAGATGAAAGAACACATGCCGTTAACTAAAGTCTTTAAGTGATGAAGGATATGTCCAGTTGAACCAGCTGCTGTAGCTGAAAGGGCAACAAGACTGTGATTAAACGTAAAATCACGAGAGTGTCCCCTCTGAGGTTTACTGTTCAGGTCACAGTGTGGACACGCGGGTTTGTGGACACGCGGGTTTGTGGACAAACGGGTTTGTGGACACGCGGGTTTGTGGACACGTGGGTTTGTGGACAAGTCGGGTTTGTGGACACGGGGTTTGTGGACACGCGGGTTTGTGGACACGTGGGTTTGTGGACACGCGGGTTTGTGGACACGTGAGTTTGTGGACACGCGGGTTTGTGGACAAGTGGGTTTGTGGACACGAGAGTTTGTGGACACGCGGGTTTGTGGACACGTGAGTTTGTGGACACGCGGGTTTGTGGACACGTGAGTTTGTGGACACGCGGGTTTGTGGACACGTGAGTTTGTGGACACGCAAGTTTGTGGACAAACGGGTTTGTGGACATGCGGCGCCGTGTGGGAGTTACACCACAGGAGCAGAGAGGAAACAACATTTTATTTCTGTCATAAGTCTGTCACTGAGTGTAAAGATGTTTTGGGCTCTGTCATATCACATCAATGTATGTATATCATTACTAATGATTCTGTTAATAATAATAATGATAATAATGATCAAAATAATAATGATAATAATATATAATAATAATAACAATAATATTGATAATAATGATAATAATAATGATAATAATGGCAGCTTTGATCAGATTTCATGAATGCATGGCGGTTTCTCAGATGTGAGACATCGTGGTTATGACGTCAGCAGAGTGATGCGGTTAAAAGACTTTTAAAGGAAGTAATGCACAAGGAGAAACTGTGCGCACGGCTGAGAGCGAGAAGAGGAAGTCGGGGTTGTCTCACAGGGAAGAGGAGCACGTGGACGCACTCTTCGCCGTGCCCTGCAGAGGAGCAGCCCGACAGACTGACTGATCCAGGTGAGTGTGGACGGGTTAAGTCTGGAGCCTTCCTGGGATCATATAGCCATGAAAGAAATATTTGGTGTTACTTACCTGGGAGATCAGCTCCGGCTGTCGCGCGTGTTCTAGGCTTTTATGATTTTGCACCAGCCACCGCCCCGCGCGCACGGCTGGCACGCCGCAGGAAACCTTTGAGTCTCTGCTGGAGTCACGCTGCTCGTGCGCGCGCTCGTTTGTTTGACTTTGTTTGAGTCGGATCAACACTTAAAGTCTTTCAGCCCGACCAAACGGCTCGCTCTTTGAGTCTGCAGACGTCTCTTCCTGATAGGACTGCAGGGCTGACAGAGAACTCCTCAGAGGAAACCCACCATGGTGGGCACGGACCGGAGCTGCCCCCTGAAACTGTGCAGGGTCATGTCCGGACTTCACAATCAGCTTTCATAAACAAAACAAAAAGAATTTTTTTTGGCCTTTTTCATGCTGTAAATATTTGTGTCAAAACTGAGCCGTAACACCACAGATGTTGCTGTAGTCAAAAATATGAAAATAAAAAATCAATAAAACAATGTATTTTAGAGACGTGTTCTATTACTCGCTGTTCTATTACTTACTCTATTACATGTCAGTAATAACGAGGAAACGTAACAATATTTTTTATAGCGTGGCGTGAGGTTTGCTGTAAAAGGTTAAACCAGTCTGTTTATGGTAACGAGGGAACCGACAGGGACCAATCAAACTGGATGATTTAAGCAGAACCGACCCATTAACGGAGGAGGAGTCAGTGAGCTCACAGTACCATATCACCCCATTAGAGCGCTTCACCCTCAGACGGTGGGCTTACTGTGGGATTCTGGGGGATTCCCATGATGCACTGAGTGTTTCTTCTTCACTCACTATGTGTTTATATAGCTCTCTGCATTTAATCATTAGTTATTATTCACCTCTGGCTCTCTTCCACAGCATGTCTTTGTCCCTAAGCCTTGTTCTGCTGGAGGCTTCTTCCTGTTAAAAGGGAGTTTTTCCTCCCCACGGTCACCACGTGGTCAATTGTCAAGAAACAAGCTGTTTGGATCTCTGGGCTCTCGTCACTGTGGGGGTCTCCTTCACGTCACCGTGGGGTCTCCTTCACGTCACTGTGGGGGTCCTTCTCGTCACTGCGGGGGTCCCTTCACGTCACCGTGGGGTCTCCTTCACGTCACTGTGGGGGTCCTTCTCGTCACTGCGGGGGTCCCTTCACGTCACCTTGGGGGGTCCCTCACGTCACTGTGGGGGGTCTCTTCACGTCACTGTGGGGCTCCTTCATGTCACTGTGGGGTCCCTTCACGTCACTGTGGGGCTCCTTCATGTCACCGTGGGGGTCCCTTCACGTCACTGTGGGGTCTCCTTCACGTCACCGTGGGGGTCTCCCACCGTGGGGGTCCCTTCACGTCACTGTGGGGGGTCTCCCTCACATCACTGTGGGGGTCCTTCACAGTAAGCTGGTTTCTCTTTGTTCCTTCAGCTGTCAGTCACTCAGACCTTCTGCTGGGGGAGCAGAGCTCTTCTTCAGCACGTCTGACTCTCCTGCTGTTATTGTATCTGCTGTGTTATTGGCTTACAGCTTGCAGAGGTGGAACAGCTGCTGTCTGAGCCTGACACCATCTAATCTGGTGAGTGTGTACTAAGCACTATTTAAACACAAAGTACTGGGATTATATGACTTTATAGCTGTGATCTTGGCACTAATCTGAATACAATGTGGGCAGTAACACCTGCTGGAGCCCAGTCAGCATGTGTCACCTTTGTTTTACAGGCAGACATGCTAACTGCGGGCCTTGTGATGGGACTTCTCTGTGGTAAGACATGTTTGGGCTTTTACTCTGCTTCCTTGTGGACGATGTCGTGCTGCATGAAATACGGATGTGTGGGCTCAATGTCTTATATCATTTTTTTAAGGACAAACAAACCAAAAGTTATTAAAGACCATCTAATCCATTTGTCTCTCTCTAATGAGCATGCGTCCATATTTTAATCATGCAGCTGGTACCGCTCTATGAGCGACCATTTCCTGGCATCGTACCAGGTGTACTGCATCCATAGTAAATCCATAGTAAATACATTCATCCAGGCCATTTAGTATCAAGTGAAAGCTTAATGCTGTCCAAAGTACTCAGCTGAGGGTCTGTCTGCGTGTTAAGTGCTGCTGTATCCACTCAGTTTCCTGTCCAAGTGTCTCCTGTGTTGTGTGAGGCTCTTACTTTAAAGCTCCTCAGTCATCACTTTTGGCCTCTGCCGCTCACAGTGCCCCCCCCGACACTAATAAATAATCATTGTGACTAAAATCTCAAGGGAAACTAGCTAACTAGCTGCTAACTCAGCCTAACCTCGTAAATCCTGTTTATTAAACCTTACTGGGAGAACAGCCACTCTGATGGTTTTCACCTTCAGTGAGCGTTTATAGCGTGCAGGCTGATAATCCCACAATGACCCAACAGATGCTTCTCATCTCAGTGTTCACGGATCATTTTTAATATCACTTCACACAGTTCGATTCATGTATTTAACACTAAATCACAACAACAGCCTCGAGGTGCTTTATGTTGTAAACTCGACAAAAACACAAAGAACACAGAGAACTGATAGTAACCTGGGAAAGTTAAAGGCCCAAATTAGCCACTAGTGTGAGCGTCTATACTCCAGCCAGAAGGAAAAAGGTTTGTGAGGCACAAAACAACCAATCAGATTTCTGTCCTTCAAATTAAAATCTTTAAATACTGAAAAGAAAAACTTGAATTTAAGCAGAATTTCCTCCTTTAGGTTCATGTCTGTCCACAGGTTGTCCAGGTTACTGCTGGTTTTCTCAAACTGTGTGTTACATCACTAACGTCACGATTGTATCATTGCTTTTCTAGCCGTCAGCGTGGGTCAGAGAGCGGAGCTCCTCGGTGCCACTGTTGGAGGCTCTGTGCTGCTTCCCTGTAAGCTCCCAGCTCCTCCGAGCCTGAAGTGGTTTTACTGGCAGGAGGACGGGACCGAAAACATTTTGATTCATTGTAAACAAACTTGTGATGCATCATCTGAAATCTACGAGAAGAGAGTCGAAGTCTTTGCTTCTGAGTTTGGATCTGGGAACATCTCCATTAGACTTCACAGTGTTACGGCTGCAGACGACCAGAAGCTGTTCTGGGTCATGGCTTCCTTCAAAGACACACCTGAGCAGTTCTGCAGGTCGACACTTCAGGTTTCAGGTAAGGAAGATATCTTCTTACTTCCAAACCTAATACGTCTGCGTGGGCACGCTGAGACTTGAAGTTCCTGATGACGATGATGTTCCTGTTTGTGCTGTTCTACATGTCTGTGGTGTGTAAACTGTGTTCTCCTCGGTCACAGCTCCCTACAGAGATCTAAACCTCACCATTGACACAACTGATACTGCAACCTGCACAGCGCGTGGAGGATACCCCGAATCCAGCGTATCATGGTCGGGTCAAAACACGACCAATGGTGAAAATGTGAACCTGCATCAATATGAACCAACCCACGAGAGGGACGCAAAGGATGGAACCTTCACTGTCAGGAGCTCCGTCAGTGTGAAGGAGCTGGTGTCTGTAACCTGCAGCATCACCAACCCTCGCTCCAACCAAAGCATCAACAGCACCAAAGAGACGGACAGAGATGCTGGTGAGTGCAGCGGTATCTGCCAGGTTGCATTAGACAGGTTTTTGTAATGAGACTCAGATAAATTCAACAGCATTTCAGCAGACTTAAACTCAGTGCTAGTTTGAGCCTGATCATACGTATGAGGTTCTACATCGGGCCCGATGGATGGACAACTTCATTTTATCTGCTTATATTTTACTCTGAAGGCTAAAGTCTTTCTCTCCACTCTGAAGTCAGTCGAACCTTTTCAGTCAGTTTGATAATCCAGGGAACATTTTTAAAACGATGTGATGAACCATTAAACATCAGTGACTTTCTGATTCAGCAAAAACGTCACTGATTGAAAATCCTGTAGAAGTCACGACGCCTCCAAGGCCTTAATAGACCATCCTGCAGAGATGACCACCAACGCTGACATCACTGTCCCGACAGTGTTGGATGGCCATCCTTCAGATTTCACAACATCAGTCGCCTCAAGACGCTTTACATTGTAAGGTAGACCCTACAATATACATACAGTGAAAAACCCAACAATCATATGACCCCCTATGAGCAAGCACTTTGGCGACAGTGGGAAGGAAAAACTCCCTTTTAACAGGAAGAAACCTCCGGCAGAACCAGGCTCAGGGAGGGGCGGGGCCATCTGCTGCCACCGGTTGGGGTGAAAGAAGGAAGACAGGATAGAGACATGCTGTGGAAGAGAGCCAGAGATTAATAACAAGTATGGTTGAATGCAGGGAGATCTATTAACACATGGTGAGTGAAGAAGAAACACCCAGTGCATCATGGGAGTCCCCCAGCAGTCTGAACCTATCGCAGCATAACTAAGGGAGGATTCAAATGGCTCCATCAAAATAAAAAAAGCGCACACGAGAGGCACAAACAAGAGTTTTCATTAGTTTAACACTAAACTAAAGGACTAACAACAGCACAAACGTAGACAAGAGCAATGGACCTTACTGCCGATCCACATATTGTTGTCCCCAACTGACAATACACAGCTCCAGTGTGGCTCTTTGGACCGTCTGTGAACAACCAGCATACTCTTGTGTCGGGATGCTCATGAGGGTTGTATTGCTTTAAAAGGCCCTTAGGATCAAACCATGGCCATGGTGTGGGCATAAAGGGGGCTTCCTAGAAAACCTACCAGACAAAAGATAACAGTTTTCCTATGTTATGACCCTTCAGAGTTCTTCGGGTCAGTTTTGATGGAAACCACTACATGTTTTGCTTTATTTTATTTTACAATGTTCCTTTGTGGAAAATATTTGAATGCCACACTTAGGACTGCTATGGAAATCGATTTTAATGTGACTGCTTTCGCATCGTCACAGGAAACAATTCAGAGCATCAGATACACTGTTTAGCAAACACATCTTCTAATGGACGTCCCCGCTGCCTGAGAGAGAGTGCACACAAAACCAGTAATTGAGCTCTGTATGTAATTAAATCAAATGCGCTCTCTGGTTCAAAGTTATTTCCACAATTCATAAAAAAATACATTAAAATGGTGGTTACACTAAATCTATTAGTGATTATAGTAATTGTACGCATCAGTCTATGTCATTAGAGGTGAGCTTTTTGCCTCGAGTGAGCACCCATTATCCGTTTCATGTCCCTCTGTGCCCACCCATGGCTTTCACTTTGCACACTCGCACATACACCCCCACACAGTTAACAATTCAGAGCTCGCTTTGCAGACACACACACTCAGAACCTGCTCTGTGTTGCTGTCAGACACTTCCTGCTTAATTCAGCCTCGCTTCTTCTTTGTAACACACACACACACAGAGAGAGCGACACACACACGGGCACATTCCTGCATACAGATAGTGATCTTGCCTCCGGAAGTTGCTGTGAGTTCTACAGCAGGATCAGCTCTTGTTAGCGTAACATCAGGTACAACGAGGATCCCTGCATCAGCCTTAATTGCATTCCTCTGGGCTCGACTCGCCTCCCCTGGAGAGTCAACAATCTTCTTTGTGTCTTTGATCTTCATGAGACTTATTAACTGCCATGGCAACTGCAGGGGCTTCTGGGACAGCGTTACCGTTGGGGCCGTTTGTTATTGGGCAGAATTAAAGGGGCTGGCCTGGCACTTACTGATACTGCAGGGAGGCTTCGGATTAAGAGGGATTGTGCATCACAATGGTTACTGTGCTGTTTCACAATATTATCTCTGAGCTAATTGTAATGAGTCCAGTTATTTTACCCCTGCAGAAACACTAGATTTTAGCTTTGTGGAAACCATTTGGTTGCAGTCTATTGAATATGAATGAATTAGTGCTTTTAACGCGGCAAAAGTTTTTAACGCACACGACCCGTCTGGAGACAAACTGCATGAAACGTGTTGACGGAGACATTTCAAGCAGTTTGAGTCAGTCTGCGCTCCACATGGTTAATTGTTAATTGCGTTGGTCGTGACGATGGCGTTAACGCGATTAAGCTGCATTAACACGTTGACCCTGAGTAACACCATTAATCTGCATTAACTGATGCGTTACCGCAGATCAGTTCGCGTTAACACGTTAACGCTGACAGCACTAGAATAAATATTTACGCATGCTGTTGAGGGAGTTTGCATATAAGCATTATTTTGGTTATTTATTTATTTGTATTCATTTTACCAGGAATTTCTTTTTCAAATGAGGGTCCAGATGGTCCAGAGCAGGCTTGACCTGGGCGATGTCAAATATTCTGGGGATCAGTCACACCATGCCTGACATCTAGCTTATATAAGCTTAGTTGAAGCACCCACGCTCGCCGTGAGTCAACGCCATCAGTCAAGCAGCCAACATGTGTCCCAAAGAAAACTACAGACATAGGCTTCATTCATTGTTCTCTGCAAGTGAAAAATGCACTTTTCCGTCAGAATTAACGATCCTCATATGAGCGGTATAGATGAAGTTATTTTAAGTTATTTATTGTTTTGATAATGACAGACTTTAGTTTAACCCGGGCCTTCAGGTCCAGCTGTCAGAAAAAACAGCCGTTCATTGACGAATCAGCTAATTCTAGAGAATAATTATGTTATAATTATTCATCGAGCGTTTCCACCTCGTCTTATCGTTGTTAATTAACTGACTGTTTGACTGTTGGTTAGAGAAACGTCTTACATGTGAAAGCCTCAGTCATATCGAGCATCACTTTCATTACTCTGTTATGTTATAGTTGCAGTTATCTTTCCCGAAAATGAGCAAAACATAGCTTAAAACACAAGCTAAAAATCACTGAGAGACTCTACAGTTGTTTTACCGAAGGCCACAAATCATTTTTTTTCTGTTGGGAACAAAGAGAGAACAAATACACAACCACAAAGGAGTTTGGTCAGCATAGATGCACAACTCAAGAAGCTTTTAATGAGGAAACATTTGTCCCCATTATTCTCACTCAGTGCCTTTTTCTGCAACCTTGACTCTGATCTTCCCTTTGCCCTTCCCCAGAGCATGAAGACAAAGAGCTCCAAGACTAAAGTGTTATGTTCACAGCTAAAAATGCGATTGTTCACAGATCATTAGTAGGACAAGACGGTTCTCAAACATAACCATCACTAATGAGTGAAATTTTGAGGTTCATATTAAGTGTGTGTAGCTTGGATCATCTACTGGGACTTTGAAGGTTCTGTGCAGTTGCGCTGAAAGCTCTTGCTAGGACTGCACCCTTCCAGTGTCGGGGTTGCAGCTCCTAAAGCCTAAATTACCTCTGGGACCTCTGCTCCAGTTGTTCCTTCAGCCTCGAATGCTTCTGTTTTGTTGTTCTGTAGGATTGAGTGAACGAGTGGGTCTTTAACTTAGCTTTAAAAAGATCTTCGCACAGCATGCCTGCCTAACATCGTCCATGATTAGAGGAATTTAGAGGAATCCGCCGTCATGCGCTCATAACAAGGACAGTATGCTTTCCATGAGCTTGAGAGCGGTACCATCACCCAGGAGTTTCTCGGCCCGCTCTGTGTTGGGGAGAGAGTCGCGCTGCAGAAGCAGTGCCTTGAGAACGGGTGGGGGAATCCCGGAGGAGGGTCGTCACACTGCGGGTGGACAGCGGATCCAGCGAGGCCACCACATGATGAGCTTCCTCATGCACAAACCATGAAGCAGGGTCACGAAGCCGAGATTCCAGCAAACGCAGCTGTAGGTGGAGGACGAAGTCCGGCAGCCGCCGATGCTTCCATGCTGGAGCTGGCTTCCTCTTCGGACCTTAGCATGGTCGCCTCAGGGATTCAAGATGGTTTAGTTGTCATATGCAGATTAACAGGGTCAATGAAATGCTTTGGATAGGAAGAACCATTTCAACTCACGAGAAGTACTATAACATGCAATATAAGTACTGAAAGATACAAGAAATAGAATAAAATAAATGGAATTAAATAAATATATGTTTATTTAGAAATATATGTAGGGGTCACCAATGTGGAGGTAGGGAAGGACTACATGGGAGTTCCCAATATTTCACTCCAACTTCATTGACGGCTTCACACAACTGGACATTCAAAGTTGTTTTAATGCAGTGCAGTCATTATTATCGCTTGTCACATCCTGTTTATGACAGTTAAAATATATACTTTAATGTCGGTCATAAGGGTGGTACGTATATTTTGAGATAAATTTGCATCTAGTCCAAATTTGCATCTAACATCCTGCTGTTATGTGTTTGACAGCGTTCATAAGTCTGTAGCATGACTCCTGTCAGCTGTGGTTGTGCTGCCATTATCAGTGCCCCTGTGCTCCAGTGGCTCTAAAAGGGCTTTTTGTGCCACTGGAAGGATTTTGTGATGTCTGGCCGGTGCAGCCCATGCAGGGCCTTGGTCTTGGCGTTGATAGTTCCTTTTCCTGTTTCTCATCACTGTCTGTCCTTAGCTGCCTGAAGCATTTTTGGAGTAGCTCATCTCAAGTGGCCGTCTTGCTGATATATTTGCGGATGCTCCATGTTTCATCCTGAATGGCGGCTCTGACACTCACTAATCCACCCCCCCCTTCTTTCTGGTGCTCATAGAGCCTCAGGGTGCTGGATATTGGTTCGAGACCTCTGTGCATTGCACCTTGCATCATTCAGCACCTTTCTTACCTTGTGGAGGAGTTTGTCTGTGGCTGACATTTGCACAACTTTAACAGGTTCCCAATGGTCTTTGTCATATATATATATTTATATATATATATATGTATATATATATGTATATGTATGTATGTATATGTATGTATGTATATGTATGTATATATATATGTATATATGTATATACACACATATATATATGTATATACACACATGTATATATATATATACACACAAATATATATATATATA